>APKU01000146.1:0-119853 GCA_000472125.2 Hirsutella thompsonii MTCC6686
CGACGGCGGCGCCGCCCGCGTCGGCGGGGAGCTGTCCGCGCAGCAGCAGCGATGCCGAGATGACGTAGGTGGCGGCGACCTGGCCGACGGCGAGGGCCAGGTTGGCGCGGGCGTGGCGGACGAGACGCGGCGCCCAGCGGGAGAAGAGGTGGATGGTCTGGACAACGCTGTTGGCGCTGGCGACGAGGATGACGCCGCTCAGGGCGAAGCTAATCGTCCGCGCCCAAGCCGCCTGGTCCAGCGTAGGGTCCCAGTGCCGCGCGACGAGGCCCAGGAACCGGCTGATGGGGTCGTTGCTGGCAAAAGACGACGTGGGTGACGATGCCCGGCGCAGTGTCGTCAAAGCCGTCGCCGAGATGCGGTACAGGCAGTATGCGCTAAACGCCCACGAAGGCACCAGGAGTAGTCGGCCCAGGGGCGTGGACGCGCGCGCGGCGGCCGCTCGGTCAGTCTTGATGTGGTGCAGCTTGGATGACAGGCTGGCGCCCATGGCCTCGAGCCCTGCAATCTCTACGCGTAGAGAGCGCATCTCGGCCTCGTCGCCGGAAGCCGCCCGCAGCGAGCCGAGCACGCGGCCCATGAAGCCCTGTCGCTGGGAACCGGCGGCGGCCGTGGCGTGCGAAGCCTTCTTCTCGAGCTCCTGGAGCTGATGACGCTTGGTGAGGAGCATCTCATTGGCGGCGTCGAGGCCGACCTGCTTGCGGTTGACGTCGGCCTCTGTTGGCGGACGGCGGCGGCGGCGCGACGTAGTGTCGTGAAGGGCGTGCCACGGCGACGATACCGAGGCGAAGCCGGCGAGTAGGGCCATGAGAGAGATGCCGACGACGCCAACGCGCTCGAGGCAGGCGCGCGTGAGCATCTCAGACACGGGCCGACGCGCAGCAGCAGCGGCGACGCTGCTCCTAGACGCGAGCATCGAGCGGGCTGTCGTCATGGTTGCCGCCGCGGGCACGGCCCTGCCGACAGACCAAAAGGCCAGCAGCCAGGCGGCGAAGAAGAGTACCTGAAGACCCCAGGCGGCGCGGGGCGAGCGGCCCTTTGCCGACTTCTCAAAGGACCAGCCGGCGGCGGCAACGAGCGATCGGCACTCGAGCCAGGGGACGAGGACGACGAGGAAGAAGAGGAGGGCGGGTACGGTAAGGCGCAGGGCGAGGTCGCGGGCTGCAGGATCGACGGCCTCGACAATCTCAGCCATGATGAGCAGGCCCAGAGTGGCGGCGAGAGCGACTGTGGCGCCAAAGACGTAGGCGACGCCGCGTCGGCCCCAGCTCCGCGCGCCGTGCTCGGCGTGCACCTGGCGCAGGGCAGCGGGCGCATGGGACGGCAACTCGTGGCCGCTGCCGTCGCGGGCATCGTCGCGGGCGGCGCGGCTCAGTCGGGGGAAGACGTGCCGCACGGCGAGGGCGTCGACGAGGGCAAAGGCCACGGCGAAGGGCACGAGGGCGGCGAGCGTCGACGGCTTGAGCGGGGATGCGCTCGGGGGCGAACGAGAGTCGGCTCCGGCGCAGGACCCTGAAAAGGGCCACATCTTGGGCGGGGTGAATCGTAGTTCGGATTGAAAAAGAAGTTGTGTTGGTTATATGCTATGAGGTGGCGCAATGGGTTCGTGTGGGAGGCTGCCCGCGCGGGTCGAGGTGACGCGCCCGTCGTGGGGGCATCCGGACGAGGAGTCGTCGAGTCTCTGCGATGGTCGTGACGGTCGATGATATAAAGGCCAAGTGGGATCGAAGTATATTTCACACCGCTAGCGTCCACCTTGCGTGTGATTCTCCCCAGAAAAGAGTAGGGAATTGGAGACGTCGTTGGTTTTCTTCGTCCAAGTCGCAACAGCTCCCCACGTAGTCTACCAAGATCCGAGTCGTACGTCGTGCCTCTTCGTCTGATCGATGCGACACTATGTACAACAAGGATCGGCGTGTATGTTGTCGAGGTAAGCGTGTATCTGGTAATACCAACGAGGGCCTCGGTGCGACTGTGCACGAGGAAATCTGCAATGGAGGCTTCGGGAGACGCGAAAAAAAAGGTTGAACCGAGGAGGGACGTGACGTGAAAGTGCTGAGAACGACTGGAGGAGCCGAAGTTGGAGGTCTGCAGAAGAGAGAGAGAGAGAAAGGCGCGGGCGCTGCATGCGAAAAAAAAAAGGTGACCTAGGTACTTACCGGGGGGTAGCCTAGGTGGGTCCGGTCACTTCCCTCTCTGAGCACTTCAAGGCGGCAAAGAGGACCGAGAGACAAGGGGTGGGTACTTTGCAGATACGTACTCGCAGCACCTTACTGTACTGTAAGTCAATGGCAACTCGAAGCGTCAAAGAGGGAGAGTGGACAAGGCAGACAGGCGCCCTTTTTTCGGCCCGGTGACGTTTTTCGCCTCTCAGAGCATGTATCGTACTTGAAAGTGACTCTTCTCCACCGACCACACACAGACCTTTTCTTGCTCAAGAGAAAGAAGTGCAGCAAGAATCAGTTTCTATTAAACATATCAATAGTATCGGTAAATACAGATCCATGTTGAATAACTCAAGGTTCCTCTTAAAAAGAAGAAATCTAGTTATTCTAGGATTCATGCGACCCCTGGTCCATCTGCCTCGTAAAAGTGTACCTTTGTCCCTTCGTTCCCCCGCCTTTTTTTTTCTTCCCCTCCCTCAATCTCCCTTTTGACGTCTCCCCCTCCCCGTCGACACCCCCTCCACCCTTCAAACTCCACGCTCTTTTTGCATCGGGTGCCTTGCATCCCATCCAACCCACCACCATCGCTCTGTACTCCGTGTCAACGCCGAAGAGGCTTGTCCATCCTTATTTCATACACCAGCAACGCACCAAATTGCTTATCAACCTGTAAAAGCATCATCGCAGTCCAACTTGTTATTCTTCCTATCGCCCACTTGCCCCTCCCCCGACTTCGAAAGATCAACGTTAGTTCGGACAGACACCCTCAAGTCCACTCCGTACACCAATCTCCCCCAACACTGTACCTTCACACTCCAAGTAAAGCCCCTGTTCAACCTCAGAGCCTCTCCTCTTTCCCCCACCCAAGTTTCCCTTCAAGACATTCACGCCCGCCACGTATCGCCCTCACAGTGTTGTTCCCAAGACCGCCTCAGCTACAACCTCTCTGCTCTCTTCATCTCCCGCCCTCGCCCCTTTCTTGCTCCCCTTGCAGCATTACCTCTTACCTCACTTCACAACATACAACTTAGGTGCATCTTCTTTCACAGTCCATCGTTCAGCCTCTACACTGTGCGTCTTGTTCCGACAGAGACAAACAAAAGACAATTTCATCCCATCATCCATCATCCCATCACGCATGATCCGCCGCCATCTTGCCGGCTCTAGGGGGGGGGGGGCTGTTGCACGACAGCTCGGCCATTCATCCAAAAGTTTCAGAACTCGCTCGTCTTGTCATTCATGCTTCCCATGCTTCCCGGCCACCTGCTCACTTCTCAAACAGCCGCAGTCTTGCTCGTGACACATGCTCACTCATTCTGCCTCAATGCACGTCGCACTCGTCGCTCTCATTCAGCCTCGTCGCTTCTCAAGACGCCTCCCAGCATCACACAAATCTCTCAGGCACATCTTCACTTATCCTTGCTCAAACTCGCTCATGGTCAAGGCTCATGCTCCAGTTTTACTATTGAGCAGAAATCGCTTTGCTGCTTTAATATTCTTCCCTTCCGGGACATCAAGTCATATCGCTGTCAGACCACGCTGCAGCTTCGCTTTCCCAATCCTACATGTGTACGCCTCAGTGGTATCCTTGAACAAAAAGCAACCTGTCACAGTCACGCACTCAGTCTCCATCATTCGCTTCAGTCGTTAATGCGCCATCCGCACCACCACATGCACAACCACGCCCATATCGAGGGCCTAGGTATGTTTACAGAGACGCCGACTCCCCAATCGTCCACGCCAGCGACAGCCATGTCGTCGTCATTGCCACTGTTTTCGGTTTCAGTGAAAATCTCGTCCGTCAACCACGTTTGCGCGCTGGCTGCAATAGGGGATCCTCGAGGCATCGAATTTCTCCGCTCCAATGTCGCTGTTGGTCGCGTTCCGGTCAACATAGAGGTAGACTCCGTTGCGTTGGGCGCCGTCACCCTGTTCCGCATCGTCGTTGCATCTCTCTGCCGCTGCATGCGTTCGCGATCATGAGCCCTTCGCATCGCTGCTGAAGAGCTTTCGGCTTCCGGGTTTTCGCGAATGACGCGACGGGGCGCGCGCGCGGCGTTGGTGCGAAAAGGCTCAGGCACACCTGTCGTAGTTACTTCATTGCCAGGGTGGAATGTTGCCTCTTCGCCCTCGGAAATCGGAGTGAGCGAGGACTGGTAAAGCCAGCTGCTGCTGCGGCGATGCCGAGGAGGCCGAGGCCGTTGCTGCCTGCCGCGCGATTCAGCTTGTCCATCGTACGTTTGCCCTGCTGTGGAGACGTCTTCCGATGCCTCTGTTGCCCGTGCCTTGCCGTTGCTGTCCCTCTAGGCGCTGTCCTGTGCAACCGCACGTCCCTTGCCTTTGACATCCACGCTGTCATCCAGCAAAACCATATTCACAATCAGTGGGCGTTGCGAGGCTATGATGTAGGGTTCGAGCCAATTCTATGCGCTCTTGATATCCTTCGAATCGTCCGTCTTTTCCTCTGCCTTGTCGGACTTGTCTGAATCGTCTTCGGCATCTCGACTGACGCCCTGCTTGAGGGCGGCAGCCTCTCCAACCTCCATCTGGTGGAGGTGAGCCATCTTTTCTTGTTGGTCGAGGGCTTCGTGTCCCTCCATGACCTCAAACTCGCCCTCGTCTTCCTCGTCGTCGTCATCGTAGCTCTCACCTCCTGCGCTGGTTGGTGATGCCTCGGTGGGCTGTTGACGCTCGGTAGTCTGTGGAGTAGGGTGCGGGCTGGTCGGGCGAGAATGTGGTCGAAGCAGGCTGGGCGCGATTGGCTTGATGGTGGGATCGTACTTGGCAGGCAACCCGAGAACCTTGGCTACTTGATGGGCCTCTTCGTCGGGCGAATTTTGAATCTCGAGCTCGTATGTGCTGCTCGTCTCGCTGTCGGCCTCGTGCCGGCCGTGAGTGGCAGACAGCATCGAGAGGTATGTCTGGCGAGTCGAGTCGTTGGCACGCTTGACCTTCTTCTTGATGCGTTTCTCGGTCGGGCGTACGACGACGACGGGAATCGGCGAGTACTGTAGGCAGTACTTGGAGAAGGAATTTCTCGAATTAACCAGACCCTGGATTCCACCCAGTGATCTACCTCTCGTGCCCACAATGAGCATGGCGGGTTGGTACATTTGGATCTAGACGTGTCAGCAAGATTCGATAGCCTTCATCCATGACGGGGACGAACCAATTTTTGAAAAGTCGCATGAAGCTTGCCGACTGCGTACTCCAAGACGAAACTTATAGCGCGGTTGGCACCGTTCTTGGCGAGAATGCCTTCCATGACGTTATTGGCGTCGTCGTGGTACTGCTTGTCGTTGAATCGCATATCCTTCTCAATGACGCGAACGCAAACAATCTCGTCGCCGTCATCGACAAGCTCGTCGAGGAGCCATTGGATTGCGTAGTCCGAGTAGGAATGCTCATCGATGCCAACCATGAAAGTGCGCGACCGGCGACGGTGCTGATAGCCCTTGTGTTTGACGTTGAGTGTGAGAGAGAGGGTGTTGTTCTTAGTAGCCTCGCCACTGGGGACGTTGTCGAAGCCGACGTGGTATTGAAACCTATCGTTGGGAGTCTCGGTCAGCGTCGCCATCTTCGCAGCCTGATCTATGAGGAAGTAGGGCTGAATGAAAAAAAAAAAGAATGAAAGAAGACAATGGTGTTGAGAGGAGAGAACGAAATCCAAAGCAGAAAGTCAAAGAGCAAGTGGGCATGTGAGTCTTCAAGAGTGGACCATGACGCTGGGGAGGATCCACCCAGACGACACAGCCTCATGCAGTGGCAGAGACTGCCTAGCAGCCCCCAAAGCGCGCACGCAACAACAGGTAGGTACGTTAGTAGGCGGACACGGTTGCTATTGCCCTCCCTCGAGTCCAGTACCAGTTCGACACCGGTGCCTCCTGCCTTGAGCCCACGGTCGAGTCATCAGCAGACCAGCCAAGGTTTTCCAGGTCAGGGCGGCGGGGTAAAGGCGACCTTGCCTGATGCGTACGCCGTATGTCAAATACAGTGGGGCCGCATGGCGCCAGCATCGCTGTCGCTACCTATTTTGCTCGTTGGCAGTGAATGCCGGACGTCCAACGGCAGAGCAAGACGCGGCAAGTGAAAGCCGCATCGGCTCTGTTCGTGGGGAAATATTGGATGAGTGCAGAAGCCCCCTCCAGAGGGCTGGTGTCGCACAATCCGAAACCGATGCAACAAACAAGTCGGGCGTTGACAGTAGCAACTGCGACTCAGCCGTGGCTTTTTTGACCCGGATCTTGCGGCATCTTTCAGCGCCGTCATCTCTTGGCGACGACGATGCAGTGCGCCGGCGAGGTAGACAACAAATGTGAAGTCCCCCAGCCGGTAAATGGCGCCCGCTGAGCGACAACCACGGGACACTCTGTGCCGCTCCACAATCAAGACGACGATCCCGGGCGCGGGGAAGCTGGCTGGCGGGCTGGCAGCTGACGGTCGCATCTGACGGGGTGGAGCCTGACGGGGGAAGCGGGCGGACGGGGTCCCACGGCCGGAACAGAATGCCGAAACTGGTGTGCAGCACAGCCTGCGAGCCGCGAGACGGGGCCAATAAAGTCCAAGGACGGCGCACTCGCGGCAGCTGTCGGTCTCTTTCCGCTCCAGAGATGCTATATCACGCACTCGTTCGCCGAGTCCTAGCAGGGCCCCGTCCCCCAGCATTCGCCGCAGCACTCGCCGCAGCACTCGCCGCAGCAAACGCAACACGACTCTAGAATCGAGTCTAGAGGTTGTCCTTGAGCCCGACGACGGTGTGAAATGCAACAATTCGGGAGCGAGCGGGAAACGATGCGACGACAAGAAAATCAGTAGCTCACCTCTGATACGGCGGAGAGCTCGCCCGGATGCGCGATCCATTGGTGTGCCGTTGACGGCCCTGAGGGAGGCCTGGATCGCGAGGCGGGCGAAAAGTAATGGACGACGTCGACGACTTTCTGCCAGTGGTACCGTCCGAGTTATCGTCGACAGGCGCATGTTCCGGCCTCGCGAGAGTCGCCGAGAAATAGATGGCCGATTTGCGCCTGAGCGGAGGCGATGTTGAAAGGGAGTCGCGAGAGGCGATGCTGGCGGTGCTAGCAGTCGTACCGCCCCCATTGTCCTGGTCCTGATCAAGACCGTCTTGGCTCCGGGAAGTGCTCGACGCAGACGAAAAGTAATCGGCACTCGAATCGTGGTCTTTGGGGGGGACCTGCGTGAAGGGCGACACATCCGAGTCCGGGCTAGGAGCCGACCGGGGCGAATCCATGACTGGTAATGCGCAGGTCGCTTCTGGCTGTCACCTTTTGCCTTTGCCCATTCGCCTTGGGAATCTCCTTGGTTCACGCGGGAAGCCTGGAATACCGGATTCAGGGTCGTCAAAGGTGCCCGTCGATCAGCCCGATTTCGACTATGTGGTTGTGCTGTAGGACCTTTTGGAAGAATCAGTAAACGACAAAAAAAGATGCCTCTAGGACGAATGCCATGAGATTTGCAAAGTGATGCAAAGGAAAAGGTATAGAAGAGGAGGGTAGAGGTATAAAAGAAGAAACAAAAGAAGGACAAGAAATGATGCTGTCGTGCGGCTTTGAGCAAGATGAACGGGATATTAGAGTGACAGCAGCGGCATTGATGAAGGAGCCCGGGCGTATTGTTTGCAATACCCAATAATATGGCGGCTTCTCGGACTGGATCCGGGGTCGCGTCGACAAAAAAGAGAGGGCGAGCGAGATGTTGAGACAAGGCCGATCTGGCTGTGTCACTGCTCGGCATAAAGATGCCGGGCCAGGGCAGCACAAGCAGCCACCGAGCCGGGAAGGCGCAGAGGGACCCCGGAGGCGCAGTCACGGCAGGAGCAGGAGAAACAAAGAGAACGGCAGGAACGAAACATGCACGACTGACTGCCCATTATGAGAGAAGCGACAGAGGACGGTACCTACTTAGGTAAACAAAGATGAGACGCCCAAAGGGGGGCGAGGTTCATCTTCGGGTCGCAACGAGAGAGAGAAAAAAACGACACGAAGAGCAGATTTGGGAGGAAGAAGTTTACGCACGTCGATACGCGTCGTGCGCAGAGCCATAGGACTGCAAGCCTGCAACGCCCGTCGAGGCAACGAAAGGCCGGAACGACAGTCATCGAAACGCAAAGACATGATCCAAGGGGGAGGGGTTTTGTTCTTTTGAGCCTCCAACTGCGGGATCGTCTCGGATACTGCGACTGCCAAGAAAACGCCCCAGGAAGTGCGTACATCAGGGAAATGGGGAAGCGGGCGAAATCTCGAGCAAAATTGAGATCTGGGCGAGTGGGAATGATTATGAAATGGAAGGACTGGAGTTGGGGGACAGGAGAGACAGGTAAAAAAAAAGAAGAGGTCCTACCAACAAGATGCAAGGGTTATCGATGAAGTCTCTGTCGTGTATCGTTTATGCTCGTCGCTGCTATACTTTCCGTCGCGAATGGGTTTGTGTGTATGTGAGTGAGTGAGAAAAGTAGTATCGACGTTATGTTATTCGAAAGAAAAGAGAGGCCTGCTGGTTGTTGGCTCGACACCAAAGTTCGGACGGCAGCGCTCCTACCAGGCTCGAAAAAAAGTAAAAAAAGTAGAGAAAAATAAGATGGCAGCAAATTTACGAAAGCGCAGGCGAAGCGACCACCTGTTTTGTCGGGGGTGTGTCGTCGGGGGATGTGCGACGAATTTATGACGGTGGCGTAGAAAGGGTAGATGGCGATGACGATGACGCTGGCGATGACAACTTCTTGGGGGGATGGATGGAGGGGAGGTTGCTGCTGGGTGCTGCTTGGGTGTTGCTGCTGCTGTTGTCAATTATCTGATGCGCCGGCGGAGGCGGAGTGGAAGCGCAGTCGGTTCGCTCAACTGTGAGTGGACCGGACGTACAGTACTGTAAGGAGGGCCCCCGTTGGACAATGAAGAGGGGGGGGGGACAGGTATCGAACGACAACGGCAAACGGAAAACGGGACGGGACGAGACCCTGCTGGAATCCGAAAGGGGTCCAAGGTTTCTGGTCTTTCCCCCCGGGTAGGGGCTTCGAGACCGGTTCGAAGACTCGCGCTTCGTGAAGTGATTGGGAAGTATTCGCACGGCAGGCTCTGCAGGCTCGAGTACTCGACTGTACCAACAAGCGCGCAAGCTCGGGCCAGGGAATGAACCAAGGACTGGGGGGGGGGGGCTGGGAGCTAGTAATGCACTGAAAAATAAGGCTCTGCCGCTAACAAGATTGGGAAGAGCCGACGGGAGTGCTAGTAATCGAGAGTACGTAGACCACTGGACCGACTTGAACAGGCCAGCAGTGATGGGGGGTATTGATGTCGATGTCGATGGAAGGCGTCTAGAGGTAGCCGACAGAGAGAGTGAATCAGTTAGCTGAGAGAAGACCTTGAAAGGATGCAAGCCTTGGAGGAGTGAAGCAAAGCATGCAGTGAAAAGGGACCATGCGTTTGCCATGGAAAATGCCACTGAAAATCACCAGCTAAGTTGCCTTTTTTGGGTGCAATGGAAAGCAGGGCATATGGGAAGGGGAAAGAAGAAAAGAAAACGAACTGAAAAAAAAGAAGCAACGAGAAGGGAGGGGGGCAGTGAAGGGGAACCATCGACCTCGACTGTCTTTTTCTTTCGTCCTGCTCTTCTTTCTCCATTCGCTCTAGTCTTCTCACGGTCCTTGGTGCATCCGCGATGCGCCAGGCAATCAAGCGAAGAGGAGACGAAAACAAGCTTCAGAAACGTTTCCGCTTCCCGGAGAAAAGCAGAAAAAAAGGGGCGAAAGGGGAGGGGAGGAGAACAAGTGGTGCAGTCCCCCCCTCCCCCCCCCCCTCTCCTTCATACGTTGCACCGTTCATCGTTTCTCTCGTCTCTTTTTTTTTCTTGTCTCTTTGGTCGTCCAAGATGCCAAGCAATGTATGATGTCGGTGGCATACTGCAAACGACAACGGCGCAGGTAAAACAAACAAAAAGTTCTTGTCGCTGTCGGCCGCTTTTTATTTCTTGGTCTGCAAGGTCCAATGTCTTGTGTTGTGCATCTCGGCGCTGCGCTGCGGGCTGTCGAAACGTTTCTTCCGGCACTTTTCCTCCTTAACAGCGAAACTTTTTTCCCCTTTGGTATCTTTCGATGGTGCGCAAACGATGCTTTCCGTCAAAACATAAAGCTTGAGCTTGAGCTGCAACAGCCAGGGAAAAGGGGGGGATTCAAGTTCCTCTGTAAAGAGAAAGACTGTGTGCTCCCCTTGCGTCTTGGCCCGACTTGGGCGGATGTGACCTCGGTCTTTCAAGCCTCTCCCTCCCTCTCTCTCTTTCTGTGCGTATGTGTATGTGTACGTGTGTTTGTGTGCGCACTGCGTGCCTTGATTCCTGTATGGCGTGTTGCCGAGTGCAAATCAAGAACGAGACTGCCGGACATTTGACGCCTCGAGCTCCGCTTCCCACTCGCTGCACGCTTGCTTGCTGGCTCCGCGTGCGTCCGTTCAAACGTCTGGACTGGAACGAGTTGCGAAGATGCACTCTCTGTATCATGGACGCATGTAATGCGCATTGCATGCGGTGCCGCGTGGGGACTCTCTCTCGGGATCGGGCCGGGGGAGGGTGGTGGGCTATAGTTGCACTGTTACTACAGTACACATGTGCATATGTACGGTAGAGAGAAGGGAGTCGCCAAAAAGGCAAAAATAATTCCTAGATGCCGCGGCCACGTTGGACAGCCGGCGGCATCGGTTGAATCTTGGCGAAATGGTAGAGAGGGGGCAGCGAGTTGGGCGGACGAACCCAAGAGGAGGATACGAGTTTCGACTCTCGAGACCGTATAAGATCGACGCATTTTCCGTCCTTATGGCCAGACCTTTCCTAGTCTCTCATAGGAATATCTGAACTCGCACTCAATCTGCGTTTCCTGAAGAGACATCTGGAGACCGAAAGATGACATGAGGAGTCGATGCAGTTCCGGGGTCTTCTCGCGTTGGGCCTCTGTGCTTGGCAGCGTGGCGTTTCTCCCCTCCCTCTCCGCCTCCATGTCGTCCTGCCGGCGAATAGCCAAGTTGTTGCTGGTCTCCTCTCCTCTTGCTCGCCACAGGCTTGTCTGCCCATTCATGCGCGGAGAAGTGTGCGCCATCTTTATCGTGCAGACGAGGACGCAGTCGGGTTGCTCTCGAGACCAGCTACCCGAGTTGGCACCATCGTTTTTGGCAGCGAATCTGTCTGGCGATGTCGACATGTTCCGATGCGCGAGTCGATCGTGTTTCGACGGCTGAGATTTCGAGTACGATTCAAGGTATACAGTGACGTTCGTAGACATCGTAGGATACGCCCGGCAATCGACTCGACTTTGACTCGGCAAGAGGCAGATGCGCTGCAGGATATCGGCGACGAATCGGAATCGACTTGAACTCGTGCCGCGCTGACCGGAACAGGCATGTCTCGTCGGATATTGTACTGTATTTTGTGTCCATGGTCGTCGATTTCGACTCTCGTAGTTGACCATTTACCCGGAATCCATCTCCAAACCCTGGGAACAGCGCGCAATACAAATGAACGAGCGCAAAAAGACACAACACAACATGGCAAAGCGCAGACGGACAAGAAAGAAAAGCAGCTGTAGCCTTACCTTGCTTATCGCCCTATGCATCCCCAAAACTCTCCCCTTTGCTGCACGTGGATTCTCGCGATCTCGATATCGTGCGCCTCCAGACTCGCGATTTACTGTACAATATTTCGAAGAAGATCGCGCCGAGCGCAACCCGTGGAAAGGAACACCACGAGATCGCGTGGAAGCTAGGTCGTCGAAACAAAGAAAACAAAAAAGTCACGAGCTCTCACACCCTTGGGGTCCAGAAGAAACCTGACGAGGGCGCGCGTTGAGCGGCTTCGAGTTATATATACGAACAGCCTGGCCCCTTGTTCGGACCTGGTGGAAGGGGGGGGGGGGGCATCCGATCTCAGGCACAGTAAAGATTGGAAAAGACAAGGCTCGTGATCTGTCGACTCCCCCCTCTTCATATATCCACGAGCAAGATTGAGACGGAGGGAGGGAAGGGGGTGGAGGGGGGTGTGTGCGGTCAAGTTTGCCAAGACGACGCCAAAACCCGCCCGCCGCATAATCAAAAGACACAAGCTCAGAAAGCAGCTCCTCTCTTTTGGGGAGTGCCTCATCTCTCCTATACTGGTGATGCTCTTGCTGCCCAATGATGAGTTACTTGACAGCCCTCGAGGCTGATGTATGTGTATTGCCCTTGCTCTTCCCCTCCAGTCTTCGTCCTCTGCCACAAGGATGGAAAAATGAGAGAAATTGAAGACGAGAGACAGGAAAGCAGTGAGAGGAAGAGATAGAGAGAGAGCCGTCATGCTACCCACCCAGCCACGCAGGACATGCCACACACGCATGCTTGCCCTCCACCCCCTCCTCTTTCTAGTCATTCCATTTGCATTTATTCCCGATGCTCGGCGCGAGGGCCCGATGGACGGTGGGTTACGTTCTCAAATCAGAGAACAACTACGAATATACTACATCCTGATGGAGGACTCGCTCGTGTACTTGATCTGCTGGTGAATATGCTCTGCGCATTGATGTACGTTCAGGGCAATCTTTCCCAGTAAAGTACAAAAATGTCAAGTCCTGTTCTCCTCCAGGATGTGCGCCTCCACCTTTTGTGCCTCAATCTGGAGAACGTTGGACACCAAGGAGAAGAAAGAAAGAAGTAAAAGAGAGATGAAAAAGCCCGGCTCAGCCTCCGTCCCGCCCCTGCCGACTTTACCTTAATTCCTCCCGTCTGACCCCAGACAGGCTATCGATCTGTGGGGTAAATTAGGGCCATGGGGGGCGGATGATTACAGTCCAAGACTCCAAGTTATGGCGCGGGACGGGGATATCCAAGGGGGGGCACTTGCCGACACTACTGTATGACTGTGAAAGACTGTTGCGCAACTGGGCTCCGTCCCCAGGCTACCGAGAGTATGGAAACAAAAGCGCTGAAAGATGAAAGTCACGTAAAAGTAGGAACCTCGCAAGGAGAGCCAGGGGGGTTGAGAGAGTAAGTTAACTTATTGGACTGTAGCGTCTTGGTCTTTTCCCCCTCTTTTTTTTTTATATTTTCAGATGAGACATTGCCAAGACCCGCGAACGCCGCCGCACCGTCGGGAGAGTCATAGGGTGGTGGGACACGCGACGGTTTTTCTGATATCTTGGTTCATAAGTTCCATACTGTACATATAGTAGGCCCGTCGAGAAGAGGACAAGAAATAGGGCGCTGTAAATCTCGTGTTTTGTGCGATGATGATGATGGTGATGATGCGGTACGGTGTGCTGTATGATGTGCATGTCAAACGTTTGACGGCGGCGTGTTCTACGACATGTGAAGTTTGTACAAAAAGTATACAAATACGGCGAAAAAATTGCAAGGCATACTACTGGTTTCCTTGCCTGGCGTACAGTACAAGGTATGTTTTGGTGAACCGTCATATATCGCATCTCACTGAAGCCAGTATCCGAGGTCGAGACGGTAAATGGTCACGGTAGAGGGGGAGAAGACCGCGACAGCCGGGCGGTGATTTGGGGGGCGTTGAACTTGGGCTGTGATATTGGAGTCGGGCGACCAAGAACCCGTCGATAAAAGGGGTCATTTTGTTGTAAAGGTGTTCATGGCGACTTCTCAGGCCTGCCGGCTTTGCAATGCATATCTCGCAGGTATGCGCCAAGGGACTCGAGCGGTCAACGGGTCTCGCTACAGAGGAGTAAGCGTGCTAGTCTAGCAGCGCGGAATCACTCTCGAATCAGTCAATCCGACGGAGGCCCTTAGAGGCAGGCAAGTACAGTTACGTACTGTACTGCTCACAAGATGGGCCAGTTTACAGTTGACACAAACACCAACACAAATCACCCACGCCCTCGGGCCGTCATTCCTCGAAACCCAAAAGACACACACACACAGGGCTGCTAGCCGCATGCTCCCGTCCCCGTCCCCGTGTCCCCCAACAGAGCCGGGTACTGTGCCTGTAACCAAGTTCTTGGGGTAATTACGTTTCGACATTTTTATCCTCTCGACAGCTCCCGCGCCGTCGGGTCTCTCTCGCTTTCCCCGGATTCGAAGAGCTCCACCCTCCCCCTTCCTTGTCAAGACTTCATCTACAAACCTACCTACCCATGTACTTGCACAAGGGTTTGATGTACTATGCGCACATAGAATCGCCAAGGGGACAGACAACGTCAGCAAACTTCAAGGAGAGTCAGGGACGAGAGAAATTTGAAGTTGGCGAGACAGGGGCAGAGACCAAGACCAAGGTAGGCCTAAGTAGTCACTGCGACGGGCGACATCACACCCTCAAGAAACTTGGGGCTACGTACTAGTATGTAACTTGTCCTCCCAGTGGCAGACGATGAAGGAGGGGAAGGGGGCCAGCCCATCTGATGACATTGAAGTTCCTGGCCTGACTTTTGCGCCGTCGTCGTCGTCGTCGTGCCATAAGGTAGGTATCCATGCACATTAAAGTCATCGCAACTGGTGGTGAAGCAACAAGTACCAAGTCAATTCTCATATCCTCGTCTTGTCAAGCAACCCACCCACACACGCACACACACAAACACACACACACTGCTCTCACCGTGCTCTCTCACATGGAACCCCCCCATTTCCGCCCCTAGGCATTTAAGCTTGAAATGACGACTCCCGCACACCTCTTGCTCTCCTCGACACACCCACACCCATACTTTACCTTGCTACTGTATACCCAGCAGTGTACTTGAAAGTAGATAGAGGGAGAGGGGGGAGAGAGAGAAAAGGAGAGAGAGATGGCAGTAATGCGACACCCACGCAGGGTTCTCAAGACGCACGCCTACCGTCGCGCCGCACCTTCGGCAGCCGCGCATCGGGGCTGAGACCACTCTATCGATCAAGCTTAAAAATAAAAGAAAGACAAAAGGAAATAAGTTACTTTGTGGATACCTAGAGTACCAGCACAGTGAGGGCGAGACGTAATTGTCTCCGGTGTGGTGATGTAAGTACCGGATGATACCCGTGCTGGCCCCCAAAAGGATACATGCAACTCCCGTCGGCCTACCTTTTTGCGCGTCCTCCCGTCGTGGATGAGGGGACGTGGCACTGGGGTGTCATACCGAGGGGGAGGACGAGGACGCGATCCGTATTGACGACGACGACAGCAGGGAAAAGTCATTAGCATTTTCCAGAATCACGGTAATAGACCGCACTTGGCGAAAAGGGGAACTCGTTAGAGTAATCGTCATTCACCACACGGCCAGTTTACCTACCTGTACGTATCCAAAAGCTGAACCCTTTTCCAACGGCCTGGTTCATCCACACATCCGGCATCGACATCATCGCCCTCCCCTACTTCCCTCCATCCCCCTGTCCACCCCCGGTCTACCGCGCACAAGCTCGAGTCCCATGTTGCGCACCGTACAGACGAGCACGTGTGCCAAGAATTCGTCTATCCTTGCAACATAACTTACAGTACAGTATGTTCGCAGAAACGTGGGGGAGCCCTTGAATCATCACGTCACGTCATCCAACCACACGAGCAGCCTGACCTTTGTACCTATTCTTACTTGGTAGCCTGTCGCGATGCCCCTCTTCGGTGAGCCTGGCCTCTTTCCATCTCACCACGCACACATGCGCGCGCGCGCTTGCCGACGCTACGGCTGTAACATCAGCTCAAAGACTCAGCACGCAAAGACGCCATTCCCACCCAGCATTCGAACCGAATCCCCTTGATCGCTCGTGAAATGGCATACTTCACTCTCGTACAGTCTGGTGTGTGCTCTCCGGGGTTCGTCACCTACCGACTTGGAGGGGGCAGAAACATTGCCGATACCAAAAGTACTGTGAACCGGCCCATCGGGACCGGGAGCGAAGCCTTTGATGCGACTGCAACCCTTTGACTACGACAATAGGAGCGGAGAAGGGAAGCTCGCGTGCGTTTCCTGGCATTTTTGCATGGCATTTCCATTTCTCGCGGTCGTACCGCCTTTACCGTGCCCCTGGCTTAATCTTCTAGGGCTTTAATCCACACTCTCTTCTGTCCTCGCATGCATGCCGTGCCCCTGTCTTGATATCCTTAGGGCTCCCCTCTCTCGCATGCCTTCCATGCCCCTGTCTGATCTTCTAGATAGGGCTCTTTCTCTCTCGCGTTGCCAAAGCGACATATTTTCCACTCCAACTCCGTGACGCCAGTGCCATGCAACCCTTGACCTCCCCGCGCACGATGGTGCCCGCCATCCTCGGGAAAAGCCCAAGCGGCGAGCGTACCTCAAGCCGTCACCGTATGGACCAGCCTTGGGAGGACGGGTAACTTGCCCGTTCTAGGCTCTCAGAGGAATCTAGTTGTACGTGCGGGACAGGTTGCGGAGATACCAGTCGACAAGCTTCCTGCCGACCTTGGCTTCTGAAATGTGAATGAGATCCTGTAGCATTCAGTATTAGCAAAGTTCAGCCCGAGTCAAACAGTCAACTTACCCCCTGCAGAGCGTAGTCGAGATCGCTGACGTTGACGAGGTCACCGTCGAGCAGGCCCTGGTCCTGCCACCGGAGCTGCTTGGTGCGCTGCTTGGTGACGAGCAACCAAGAGCGGAGCTCGTCGGGCTTGACCTCGAGGAAGCCGGCAAGCTTGTTGAGGTCCATGGTGGTGTAGAGGCGGAGGTAGGACTTGATGGTAGGTCCCCACATGTTGGTCTTGACCTCGTCCATGAAGACGGCGAGGTGGTGCTCGACGGGGTCCACGTTGGACTCGGGGTTCTCAAAGTCCGGAGGCACGGGGGAGATGAACTTGGGGCAGGCGGTGCGGAAGAGCTCCTCGAAGATGGGCAGGGACTCGGGTCCGCCGCGCTGCAGCTTAAGCAGCTGGTCGCCGTACTTCTCGCGCAGGGCGCCGTGGATGGTGTCGTCGAGACGGGTGGGCTGGAAGGCGACGCAGATGGCGATGAGAGCGTACATTTGCTCGTTCTTCTTGGTGATGGAGTCGTACTGCGCGTTCTTCTGGAAGTTCTTGGTGCGAGAGACGTAGACGAGGATATGGCTGAACATGCGGATGGCGTCGGCGTAGCGGTGCATCATCATGTATGAGAAGCCGACGTAGTAGTACGTGGTAAAGTGGGCGGCCATGACGCGCGCAAACATGGCCTTCTTGTTGAGCTCAATGTCGTCGAGGGTCTTGAGGGCGAGGCTGAAGTCGCCGAGCAGGCAGTGCACGCGCAGCAGCCCGATGATGGAAAAGTAGCCGAGCATCCGGTACAGGTTCTTGGATCCGTACTCGCCGGCCACGGCCATGGGGTCCTCGTTGCGCTTCATGGCCCCCAGCTGCTCCGCGATTTGCGAGCGCTGGATGAGCGAGTAGAGCACGTTGAGCACGCTGTAGCATCCCCAGGTGTTGGGGTTCTCGCGCAGGATCTGCATCTCCTCCTCGTTGGACGCCTGTCGCGCGATCCGCGAGCGGTACGAGCTGAACGAGTTGAACTGGTAGATGAACTCGTCGATGACATCCCACGCCCAGTAGTACTGCGAGCACGTTAGCCATCGCAAAGCTCAGACTTTGTCATGTTTCCAGTCCGGCGAACATGCTTGGAAAACGCACCGAAGGAGGCTCGAGGTCGACAGGGCCCTCCGAGTTGAGGATAAAGTGAAAGAGGCTGCAATACGAGTCGTAGCTCTGGAACTTGACCTCGAGAGGTGCCGAGAAGTCGAGCGGCTGGGCGGCCTGAACCAGGCGCGCCTGGATATCGTCGGTTTGTTGCGCCATGGTCAGCGATGTCGTCTGGCTCAACTCCTCGCCGTCCTCGTACTGGACATGCTCCTTGTACTCTGCCACAAGAGCCTCCTCCTCGACATCGCTATCGACGTCGATGGCGCGGGCCGGAGCCGAGCCATTCTGGAAGCTCGCCATGCTGGGCAGCTGTTATCTGCGATCTGTCTCTGGTTTCCGCGAGTCTCCGGATCGAAATCGTCAATCGTCACTCGTCGATCGTGTCTCGTACGGGGCTGCGAATGAGAGCTCCCGGGTGGATTTTTCTCTGCACTCAACCGACTCCTGACTACTTCGTACGCGGGCTGGCTTGGCCTCGTCGAATTTTGGCGGTCGCTAATTCCGTTAGGGCTTGTGGTGCCGATATCGCCTTATCCAGGTCAGTGAAGCGGTCTAGATGCATGGCCTATGCGCATAGCCGGGTCACGTCCCATGGTGGGGTAATCGGCCATTTCGAAGCGGGGCAAAAGCAGCAGACCGGAAAAGTCGCTTCATGCAGAATGACAGAGCGCAAAGTCGGGGAACAAAGAAATCCATCTCACCCCCCTCCTGCAGCAGACAAGCAACGTCTCGTGTATGCTTGAGAGACTTGTGACTGGTGACTCGTCCATATGGCTCATAACTTGAGGAACTCTGGATCTGTGTTTTTTTGACTCTTCCTAGTCGCTGAGTCACCGCGCGCCACCGCAAAGTCTGGAGACGGCAGGTAATAGGCCGTTGAATCTTTGGCCATGATATGATACGCCATCTTTGGCCCCAGAGTTCCGCTATTGCTCCTACTTCAACCTTGTTCATGTCATGAGAGCATATATCTTGGACAGCTTCCCATTTCTTCAAAGATCGGTCATCTGCACTTCTCGCATAACTGAGGCAATCCCCGCAACCACTTACAGCCTTGAGCCGACTTCTTCTTCCGCGTATCCTTTATAGATACATCGATTGCTTCGATATCCGCCCATTATGCCTGTCGTCAGTCCAGAAAAGCTGGCGAGCCTGCAAAGGCAATCGCAGGATATCCGCAATGTAGGCCATGCTTCCGCTCGACCTCCTGATGCGTATGCTAACGTCGCATCGTCAGATCTGTATCTTGGCCCATGTTGATCACGGCAAGACATCCCTAACGGATGCGCTGCTGGCTACGAATGGCATCATTTCACCGAAGCTTGCCGGAAAGATCCGGTATCTGGACTCCCGGCCGGATGAGCAGACCCGCGGCATCACCATGGAATCCTCGGCCATCTCGCTCTACTTTTCCATGCTCAGGAGATCTGCCCCTGACGCAGAGCCTATACCGAAAGAGTATCTCATCAATCTAATTGACTCTCCGGGGCATATTGACTTTAGTAGCGAGGTCTCAACAGCGTCCAGGTTATGCGACGGTGCCGTGGTCCTTGTCGATGCCGTCGAGGGAGTCTGCAGTCAAACAGTCACCGTCCTGCGTCAAACATGGACGGAAAAGCTCAAGCCTATTCTCGTCATCAATAAAATGGATCGGCTGGTTACGGAGCTCAAAATGTCGCCACCCGAGGCATACATTCACCTCAGCAAGCTCCTGGAGCAGGTCAACGCCGTCCTCGGCAGCTTTTTCCAAGGCGAGCGCATGGAAGAGGATCTCAACTGGAGAGAGAAGATGGAGGCGCGCGTCAATGCCGCAGCAGCCAAAGCATCAGCCGCCGATGATCAGGTCACAGACGCCGGCGAATTGCAATTCGAGGAAAAGGACGATGAGGATATTTACTTTGCGCCGGAAAAGAACAACGTCATCTTTAGCAGCGCAATCGATGGTTGGGCATTTACCTGTCGCCAATTTGCCAGTCTATACGAGAAGAAGCTTGGCATCAAGAGGGGCATCATGGAAAAGGTCCTTTGGGGCAGCTTCTACCTTGACCCCAAGACGAAAAAGGTGCTTGGTCCCAAGCATCTCAGGGGTCGAAGTTTAAAACCCATGTTTGTGCAGCTTGTTCTGGAGCCTATCTGGACTGTCTATCAAGCAACATGCGGCGGCGACTCGGGCAGGGGAGATCCGAGCATGCTGGAAAAGGTCACCAAGTCTCTCAACATTACCATACCGCCTCACGTCATCCGGGCTCGGGATCCGAGATTATTACTGACTACAGTCTTTGCCTCCTGGCTGCCACTGTCCACGGCACTGTTGGTTTCCGTCGTCGAATCGCTGCCGTCACCTCCCGCGGCACAGGCGGAGCGGCTACCCGATCTGTTAGAGCAATCGCCCGGGTCGACATGCATAGACACGGGCTTACGAGACGCCATGGTGTCGTTCCGGCACGAAAAGTCAGATCCCGTGGTGGCATACGTTAGTAAAATGGTTTCGATCCCCGAAAGCGAACTTCCCGAGAACAAGCGGAGGACGACCGGCCAGATGACTGGTGAAGAGGCGAGGGAGCTGGCTCGGAAGAAGAGGGCGGAAGCGGCGAGAGCGCAGGCAGCGAGGGAGGAGAACGGGGTCGACAGCCTTACAGAGGCGCTCGACTCTGCAACCATCAACGATACCGAGGAGGAGAAGGCGGTAGACCCTGAGCGACTGGTTGGCTTCGCCAGGATCTACTCTGGTACGCTGTCCGTCGGCGACACTCTCTACGTCATCCCGCCAAAGTGGTCACCAGCTGAGCCTCTTGCCGACCCTGCGCCGCAAGAGGTCACAGTGAGTGCGCTTTACATGTTAATGGGCAGGAACCTCGAATCCTTGGAGTCTGTCCCGGCTGGCGTCGTCTTTGGCATCGGCGGCCTGGAAGGCAAGATTCTCAAGTCGGCGACGTTGTGCAGCCGCATCGAGGGCGCCGTCAATCTGGCGGGCGTGAGCTCGGCTGGCAAGCCCATTGTGCGCGTGGCTCTTGAGCCAGAGAACCCGGCGGATCTGGACAAGATGATTCAGGGGCTGCACCTTCTCGTGCAGAGCGACCCATGTGCAGAGTATGAGCAGTTTGCTAGCGGCGAGCACGTCCTGCTGACTGCCGGCGAGCTGCATCTCGAGAGATGTCTGCTGGACCTCAAGGAGCGATTCGCCCGTTGCGATATTCAAGCAGGTGCCCCGATCGTGCCCTACAGGGAGACGATTGTCCGCGCGGAGGAGATGCGGCCGCCTGTGAACAAGGAGCTCGGTAGAGGTGCCGTTGTAGGCGTGACGAGCTCGAAGCAGGTGACGATGACGTTGCGCGTGCGGCCCTTGCCAGCAGACGTCACAGACTTTCTCATCAAGAATGGCGACTCGATCAAGCGGCTATACACTGAACGCAAGATGGAGGAAAGCAGCAGCAATGGCGTCGGCGAAGAGACAATCGTGGCAGACACTGCCGTCACAGCCACCGAGTCACTGTCAGTCGATGACTTTAAGCGACAACTCGAGAAGCAGCTCGAGTCTGGCAAAGGCCGCGAGGTTTGGAAAGGCCAGGTCGACCACATTGCAGCCTTTGGCCCTCGTCGGACAGGTCCAAACCTACTGATTGACGCGACAAAGGACGGCATCATGTCCAAGGTGTTTGCCGCCAACAAGAGCAACAGCAGTGCGCCGCGTGCAGAGGAAACGCTTCGGGCATCTCACCTGGCAGACAAGATCGCGTACGCCTTTCAACTCTCAACCGCGCAGGGCCCGCTGTGCCACGAGCCGATGCAGGGTGTCGCCGTGTTCGTCGAGGACGTCAGCCTGAACCAGTCCGAGGACGACTCGTCGGCGCGGGACAAGCTGGGCCGTCTGACGGGGGAGATCATCAAGTCGTTCCAGTCGTCCGTGCGGGCGGCGGTGCTCGACTGGTCGCCGCGGCTCATGCTGGCCATGTACTCGGTCGAGATCCAGGCGTCGACCGAGGTGCTCGGGCGGGTATACGACGTGCTCACGCGGCGCCGGGGCCGGGTCGTGGCGGAGACGATGAAGGAGGGCACGCCCTTCTTCACCATCCAGGCGCTGCTGCCCGTGGCCGAGAGCTTCGGGTTCGCCGACGAGATGCGCAAGCGGACCAGCGGCGCCGCCCAGCCGCAGCTCATCTTTGCCGGCTTCGAGGTGCTCGACGAGGACCCCTTTTGGGTGCCCTTTACCGAAGACGACCTCGAGGACCTCGGCGAGCTGGCCGACAGGGAGAACGTGGCCAAGCGGTACATGGACGGCGTCAGGCGCAAGAAGGGCCTGCTCGTCGAGGGCCGCAACGTGGCGACGGACGCCGAGAAGCAAAAGACGCTGAAGCGGTAAACTGTTTTTGCGAATACCTTCAACGTTATCCCTTTTGGTCTACCCGCCTCTGTGCTCCATGATCAACAAAGATTCCATCGACGTGCAGAAAGATCTCCGGATGAGCTCCCGTCGCACATCTCCCGCGCCGCGCCACAGCACGGACGTCCTTTTTCCCTCTCCTCCTCTCTCTTTTCCTCCCTCTTCTTCCCTCACATCACCATCCATGCGTGTGGGGGGAGCACACGGGGTTGGTCGACGTCGGGAGGGCATCGCGACTATTTGCTCGCCGTCCGAGAGCCGAGGGGTGTTTGGGGGGAAAAGGCAAACGCTGGCGTACAGTAGAACGCAAGGGATGGGATTTTTTTTTTCGAGCATTTTTGGTATTGTCATTCCTGTTGCGGAGTATGGGAGATGCACAAGCAAGTTACGTACGTGCGTGCGTGCCGTTGGGCAGCGTTGCGCACGTGTCGCACGCACGTCACGCTTCTTCTTCTTCTCACTCTCTCTCTATCGCTCCCTCTTTTAAGCCACGTGCCGCTGGGTAGGGAGCACATGGGAATGGAAAAGTCCAGCCCCCCTCCTGGTGCTTCACACGGTACTCGGTAGTTATAGTAGAGTGAGTCCGCAAGTTCAGAGTAAGCGTACAAGCAAAGAGATACACAAGAAGAAGAAAAAAAGAAGGAAAAGAAGGATAAAAGAAGCAAATAGATCAAGTCTCTTTTTCTTCCCTTGCATGGAACAAGTCTCCATCGAGACTTGACAAACAACGAAGCTGAACTTTTCTCTCTCTCTACATGTGTGTTTCTTCCCTCCCTCGGCCCTTTGGGCACCGGCGGCAAGATTCGTTCTCCTCCTCCCTTGCGTTTTCTTATCCTACGCAGTTCCAGACTATTCGCTGTCGACAAGGTCGATCGTCGATATGAAGAGTGCGTACTAATTTCAATAAGGTACTTACCTACGTAACCCCAACATCTTGAATGACTTTTAAAAAAAACTACAGACCAAGGCGTGTGTCGGACGTGCCGACACACAAATTCACGCCAGCGCGCGGCTGCTTGTTTCGAAGTGAATACCATTATCTTACTTCCAGTCCTCCTCCGTAATTACCTTTGCTAGGTCATTAGTCTCCTAGTCCGTACTCTGTAATTCGACTACACTCCTTCATAATGGATCCAGCTACGCTACTTTGTACCTGGGTGAAGCAAGCAAGCGAAAGCTACGGGACAAGGGATATAAGCAGCGAGCAGGCGAGCGTTTTACTTACATGTACCTTGTGGGTGAGCGAGCCGGAGCACATGGTGTCTCACTCTTCCAAGCGTCGCCCGCGTTTCCTTTTTTTCCTTCTTTCCCTTTCCTCTTTCTCTTCCTCTCTGTTCTCCGCGTGCTGCCCCCTTCCCCATCTGCCCGCCCATCTGCCGCTTCTGCGGCTTGCTGAGCCAGTGTGCCCAAACTGATGCCCCTGCTCGCCTCGTGTCTAAGCTCTTCACACTCACACATGTACAGCAACTCAAGTTACCCTCCGCCATTCACTTCCTTTCTTTTTTTCCTTTTGCGCTTCTACTTTCCCTTTTTTAACGACCCCATGAATGGCCCATTTAAACCCCAGAAACACTGGCATGCCTGTGCCGCTTAGAAGAAGAGACGAGACACGCTAAGCGCCACGCGAGCCCGTGTCTCAAAAACCGCCTTTCCCGACGCTCAGAGAGAGAGAGAAAGAGAGAGAGAGATTGATTAGAACGCTACAAAGTAACTCGGAAAGACGTCGGCACCCAGCGGGACAAAAGAGGGGGCATGCCGTCAGGAATCGGCGCCCTGTTAAGCAAGAGACTCGATAGTATTCTCTTAGAGACTCATCCTCCTCTTAACCCCCTCGCAGGAAACGAGGCCTCCATCAAGATGTAGGCTAGCCGGGACATATTCTCAGCCTTGCGGGACCGGACACGGCGATGGCGATAGGCCCCTCCCCTCTCCTCCTCCTCTTCTTCATGTTATTGTTGTTATTGTTATACGTGTGTTCCTGCTGTTGTTGCTGTCACTGCTGTTGGGCGGGGGGCACGAGCTCGCGCTCTCCTACTCGGCGCTCGCTGCTGTTGGTTCGTCCTCACCTTCTTGAATTTTTTTTTCCCCAATGGCTCTTAGACAAGGCCCTCCAAGCCCCCCGTCTGTGCGATGACGCGCATGGCTTGGGGGGGGGGGGAAGCCCAGCAGAGTAGGGGAAGTAGGGGAGGGGTCAAGATATTCTTGTTTTTTCCCTCCTCCTCCTCCTTGCCAATTTCATTCGATGAGAGAGAGAGAGAGAGAGACATCTTTTACTTGTGCTCCGTCAGCGGGGGACTGTTGGGCCTCGCCCGTACGAAGTAAGTTACTGTACGCCCGCCGGTCCCTGTCTCCCGAGATCACGATAGACATTGGCAACTTTTTTCTTCCTGCGCCGGCGTCTTTGCCTCGACCTCCCCTGACGCTCCACTCCCCCCCCATGTGTCCCCTCCCTCGTGGCTTTCCCGTGTCTTTTGTTCATAAGCCGGGGGTCCCGGCTGCATGCCCCCCCTCCTTCTCTTCAAGATGTACGTACATGTGTGTATGTGTATGTGTATGTGTATGTGTGTTCGTTTGTTCGTATGTAACCTGTGTATGTATGTCTGTGTTAGTGGGTGTGAGCTCCGCCGTCGACCTGGTGGGCGTCTTTGCTTGTTACCACTTCAAGAAAGAAAGAAAAAGGACCCGACGGCCCCTCTCTTTCCTTGACTTGTCGAATCTCGTTCGGGACCCGGATGAACGAGACAAGAAAAGAAGAGACAAAGAAAAAGACGTGTGTGTGTGCCTGGAGCTGCATGTCTTCCAAGACCTCTCGATCCGACCTCGTCGATCTATACCAACACTCAGACAGCAACACCTTCAAACGACAACACTCAGATAGCAAACAACGACGAGGTCAAGCACAAAGAAGACGGGCGCGCTCATGCCACTTTCGCAATGAGCACACCGCGTGCTTTCGATGCCGAAATCTTTACCCTCCTCGGGACCGGGCTGGCTACCGTGGTGATTCGACTCTTTGCACGGCCGAAAGCTCATCGACGCACATGGACGCCGTCGGGAGATGACTTTTTTGTGGCAATCGCAGCGGTACGAAGCATGACTCTCGGATCCAAACACTCTTCTCCATTGCATTTGTGCGCGCGTATAACTTAATCAGCTCATGAGACTGACATCTTGAGCTTCAGGTGCTATTTGTAGTCGAGACGCTCCTCGCGTATTTCATGGAGAATGAAGCATACGGCTTGACGAATAGCTACTTGTCCTCCAGCCAGCGAGCGATATTATCCTCGCAAGCGGGCAGCAAAGAGACTCAGTCCAGGTAGGAACGAAGCTTCCCGTCGAACCAACACCAATGTGAGGAACCACCATTCTTACCGTCTCCCAGAATACTCGGCTCGAAACTTCAACTCGGCAGCTGGGCTAGCCACTCAATCGTCGTCTGGTCGCTCAAGGCGGCAGTGTGCTGCGTCTTCCTGAGGCTTGCAAACAGACACCACCGCGAGTACCGGACAGTCGCGTTGGTCGGCTTCTCCTTGCTCGCCGCCAGCTGGCTTGGCGCGTCGCTCAACCTCGTCCTCAGCTGTCGGCCTCTGCCGCGCATGTGGCAGCTCGACCACTCCGACTCTGCGCCGTACTGCCAGCCCGCGACGTCGCCGGCGCTCGTCTGGACGTACATGAGCCTAGGCGTCCTAGGATACGTGTACCTGCTGCTGGTCCCGGTGCCCGTCTTGTTCAGAGCAGCTGTGCTCAAGAGGTACAAGCTGGTGACGATTGCCTTGATGGGTTGCGGCTGTCTGGCTGCCCTGGCTGCTGTGAATCGCGCCGTCGCCATATCTGTAAGAGATCTCGCTGCCCGTGCCGACCATTTGCTGACATATTATTCGGTTAGTACTTCAAAAGCATTTCCCTGGCGCAAAAATGGGCAATACGCGAGTCCTTTGTCGCACTCTTCACCACAAACATGGCACTCGTGCTTCCTCACCTAGTCGCGTCGCGCAGTCAAGACGCGCAGTCGAGGCCCGACAACCAGCAACAGAACCGCAGGACGTCGCGGGCGGCCGCGAGGATATCGAGCTTCATGTTTGGCGACGAGAAGCTCCTCAGCCTGCCCGAGGCCGTCAAGCTCAGAGACCGCGCCGTGTCGGACCCGGAGTCGCTGTGGATCGGCGAGGGCAAGGACGACGCGCGCATCCAGCTGCAGGTGGACATTTGCGTCCAGGCAGAGAGGGACTCGACCCTGGCGCACAGCGGCAACTATACGGGCGTCTGGTCGGGCGACGACAGCAAGGGGTGTCAGGTTCGGAGCGAGTATTTCGGAGATGATATTCCCCAGCGGAGCTTTGCAAAGGAGTGGCCTATTGTCAGATAACACGAGGATGGATTAGAAAAGGGCGCCTGCAGGATAGGCCCGGAATACCAGCTCTTGTTCTTGATTCATATCGACAAAAGTTTGATAGCGACCAACATCGCTACCTACTCGAGATCATCTCTTCTCAAAGCTTGGCAGCTGGTGTTAGTCGCAGCAGCCGGCAGGACTGGACGACATGTTCACCAGCTGGCGGGTCTCCTGTTCAAAGCTGTTCGGCCGCCGCTCGTTTCATGGCTTGCCCTTTGGGACGCAGCATACTTGAACACTCGCCGCCTCCGCCACCAGGTCCTGTGTTCGCAAAGTGTGTGCAGGGGGGCTTGAACTAGAGGCAGCTGCTCTGACCTGGCAACCAGGCCAGATTTGTGAGTCGTGAAGAAACTGTGCAAAATACTTTCGTAAGTTGGCGAATTTCAACATTCATCTTCAGCTTCTTCTTTCTCGTCAGCCAAACATCCCCATTTCTGTCTTGAGCAACAGCATACCTCGCGCATGCGACAGGTTTCCGACATGGACGACTATAACAGTCCATCCGAGACCGAAACCGACTATGCTTCCGATTCGGACGATGCTTGCGATGAAGAGACCGAGGAGCTCGTTTCCCCGTACTCGAGTCCCGTGCCAAAGGGCAACTTTCAGGCAAAAGATGCAAATGTCCGCAGCTTCCATCAGGTGTTCCAGAGTTCCGCGACACTTGCTAGAGAAGACCTGAACAAGCTCGAGCTGTACCAGGCGCACCCTCACAGCGAATTTTCGACTCTCTGCAAGCACCACTTCCTAACCCTCGCAGAGCCTTGGCAGCAACGGCGAAGGGATGAGTCTGTGCTCGCGCAGGTCGACACTGGAGACCTTGCGCCGACGAGCGCACTTCGAGAAACCAAGATGGAACAGCCGCACAAAGGTTCACTTTATGAAACCGCCGAAGACTGGCGCAACAAGACCAGCGACGAGACGATGCGCGAGCTCGAACTGGCCATCACCCAGGCAGAGGAGTACCTTCAAGACCAGCGCCTCAGCACAATCTTCAAGACTGGAAGCGCACCGCCATGTGGCCTCGCGCCGATCGGAAGACTCCTTTCATGCACACTCTGCGCGAACAAAGATCAAGCTAGCCTTGGCGACCTGCCCACGATATCCCACAACTTGGCTCGACCCGGCCACCACGGCATCGTTCGAGCAGAGGAGCAGCAGCTTCGAGAGGAACACCTCAGCGACACCTGCGGCGTCTTCGAGCCTGGATGCGGCCACTCCAAGGCGACTATCGTTGAGGAAGGCATAAGTCTCAAGAACGACGGCATGACGATTCGATGCGACACATGTGGCTTCAGCCGGCCGCTTGACCTTCTACAAATGCCTCGCAAGAAAGCCGCTCCCCTGCCGCGCTTCTCACCGAACCCGAGGGCGGCATATGTCAGCGTCGGCGGCCTGCACGTCATTGTTGACGTCTGCGAAGGCCAGACCTTTATCAAATTCCAGTGCGTTGCTGGCCCGACCTGCGCTTGCTCACAGCAGGCCTGAGCGAGTCGTCTACTGCCGAGGCTAACTTGGGCGTCTTCGTCACAGGTCTACCAGACTTTCAACAATCCATGAGAGAGGAAGGGACCGCATCAATCGTGACGACCCGATATGGGCTCCCCTGGCCGACCAGATCGGGGCTTTTGAACAAACAACCTGCTCGGTTTACAGGACGACATGTTCCTGTCGGCCGGCATGATGCCCCCCCCCCCCCCCCAGGGAGAAAACGTGGAGGATAACGACTTTTCCTTGACTGAAAGAACTGAATGAGCAGTGCCGCAGGGACTTCTCCGATTATGTAGAGCGCGGCGTCTGGACACTACTGATTTTGACAGGTTCATCTTGATGCCAAAGGCTTTTTCGGCGTTGTTGAGATGAACAGGGTAACGATACCACGAACGAGAGGAACTTGATGAACAAGACTTGCTAGTACCAAGATAGGTAGTCATGAATGATGAAACCCTTATGTCCCCAATGAGTGCCATGACGTCTCAGGCGGACGCCACTCCCAGCGCCAGAAACATTGGCTCCCATGCTTCACAGAAACAATAGCTTTGATGGGGATACGTGAATGATGGGGATGTACGAATGAAGCCAGCCGAAGCCATACTTGAAGACGAGGCGGCTGTAATGTTGAAGCTTTTCAACAGCCCTCGTCAGTCTAACTTTACCAAGAAATCATTTGGACATCTCGGTTAAAAATCACAAGACTTTCAGGACAATTTTATAACGTGAGAATAGCCGTATGAAGGAGCATCGAGTCCGGATGATTTCACGCCGAGCTGTCGACAAACTCGTCGCAGCTGCATGCCCGGCTATAGAGACGCCCAATGGACGTCATGACGCAGGGCCCCATGCGCATGTCGGGAGAGCAACATGGCATTTGCCGGCAGATGACGTAGCATCGCGGCAGCCTTGCTCGAGACATACGAAAAAAATAATAATACGACGTGCCGTGCTTGGGCCGCCCACGTCCCCTTTTTGGCATTTCGCGCACGCGTGGCATCCAGGGATCGAGCGGCATTCGAATAGTTATGAAGCCCACGAAAGTCTCACCCATGCTCTGAGTAATATAGTATTCATTTTATATAGCCTCGCGAAAATTGCTTAATTAGGAAATACCTAATCTTCCGCGTCGTCTTTGAAGCAGCATAGTCATCAGCTGGACTATGTCATTGGCGAGGCCATGTGTAACGGGACTCGCATAACTTATGGGAAGTATGACTACCAAGTAAAAAGATACGTCAAAATTCAACGTACACAAGCATCGCGACTTCAGCGCTTGGCTTGTTCTTTTCATCCTTGCCCCGAAAGGCACAATCACCCCAAGCCAGTGAGGCACGAGTGGTGCCGATGATGAAATATACTGTAAAGCGAATTGTCTAATTCTTAAACAGAGCGATACCGCCCGTGCCTCGATCTAGCCCGGATGATACGCAAGATCAGCTAGACGCTCACCTGGCAAGTTGGCCTCCAGGCGTGTGACCGTAGCGCAATTGCCGAGCTAGGCTTTCTCCTGTTTATCGCATCATGACTCGGAGTGGAGGCTGTAGGATTCTCACCCAAGGATACACGTTCAGTGAGTAGCCAAAGCTTTAGCTTTCAGGTTAAAGGGATACGTTGGTGCATGAGCCGGGTACAAGGCTGGAGTCACAGCAAAAGATGACTCCGTGTGATGTTCCAGAAGACGAAATAATCTCGAGCTCGGTACCAAGTGCTGTATGGTGTAAGCGAAATGTCGCCGTTTTATTGGCGTCGTCCTTGTAAAGGTTGTGCATTTCGAAGCCCTTGGGTCCCAGACTGAGCAAACTGGGATTTAACCGGCAATGGATATTGCTGTTCTTTAGCTGGAAAAACACCGACCAGAAGTCAAGCATCATGAGTCTTCGAGTCTCGAAAAAGGTGACTTGTCGCTTTTCAGACCTTGAGCCCGCGATAAGCAAAACCCCCCAGGAGACATCCCTATCATGGTCACCGTATACGTGACGAACTGTCAGATTTGTGATGGGTAGGCCTAGATCGTTGAGGACTTCGACGTCGGCTTGATGCGCTCGGCTAGCCGGCCGTTGGTAGAGCTGTAGGTTGCCATATCCGGCCAGAATGACTTGGGCCAAGTTCAAGAAGATAAAAATAGATATTGGGGAGGTGATTGCGAGTGTGGATTGAAGAAAGCAATAACGCATAGGGAGATGGCGAGGATAGTCGGGTTTATTCACGGCCGACGCGTATGCATATCCAGATTCGTAGAACTATTGAGAGTCACTTGCGGATTCTCGGAAATGCATGCAAAGCAAATTCCTATACAAAGGGATTACTTATATCGTCTGATGACGGTAAGTTTACGTCTATATATACTTATATTACTACGTAAAGGTAGTAATACTAATATTATATCAGGGCCCTAGTCGATGTAGATTAGCTGAAGAGTCTTATTACTACTTGCGCTCCGTAGTTTCTACATGAGAGCTCTTCACCGAGGTTATTAAAACACTCAACCTCGTATCCGGATATAATGTACGACTAATAAATAATCCAACTTTAATCACTTTCGATATCACGTATGAGGCTTTTCATAAGTCTACGTGATAATCAGGAACAGAAGCGGCTATCTGACCCCAAGCAACGCGGGGAAACAACACCGTACCCTAGAAATTATCAGCGGGGAGCTTCGTTCTGTCGAATCAAGTAGACGCGGCCGCTGGTCCTAAAGCATCTTTCAAAGATGGGACCAGACTGGCAGGTCGTCTAAGACGGGCGTCTAGCGCAGAGCAGCCAAGGTACTACGGATTTATCTAAAGGACAAACAGACGATTCTGACAATACGAAAGCTGAGAGGACCTAGTTGGTTAGGCCAAGTTTGGAGGCCAAGACTCCAACGGGCTCGACTCGCTTCAAAAAAGGGGGCCGACATCAGGTGCTATAAACGTGCGTCGAAGATTGGAAGCATGTCTCGATTAGGACTTTGTCTGCATGCTTGGGAGCATCGGTACGCCACAAAAGTTCACGCCAAGCAATTCCTTTCCTTTCCCGATGCTCATTGGAAATTACAGCGAGGACTGTACTATTTCTTGACAATTTGGCAATCCTTGTCGGCATACGATATTTAAGAAGCTGGAAGCTAGAACATTCTTGATGAAGTGAGACGTTCATACTCGGTGGCACCTACGGGAATCTAGCTCTCATATTCCCTATCGCCGAATCCTTGACCCTAACATGAAGATTGCGACGTCTGTTCGGGGCCGGCCCAAGAATACAACGGAGCCTGTCGCATGGCCTATGCACTTGAAGTTGCTTGGCTCAGATTACGAAAGAATATCACTTGCCATGTTCAACTTCGTTTTGACTTATCTCCGTATTTTGAGTTTCTTGGCATACTCTGGTTTGCCAGTCCGATCGGGCTCTTCGTTAGAAGACTATCAAATCGACCAGCAACGTGAACGTTAATACGAAGTCTCCCACGCTGCCAAGATTCTGTGGGCACGAAACGATAAAGGTCCTAGTCTCATGAGATGGACAATTACTCTCCATCTCTCCGCCCAATCTCTTCGTCACAAGTGTTGTACCGGCATTCCTCTTCGGCGGACGCCAACCACCTATAAGAGGCCTTTGATACCCCAGCAATGCAGTCAGACGACCCTTTCCCGCAACTCTGTGCGTTCAGTTGGACTTGCGACACCTGTCGGCCAAACAACTCTGCATTAGCGTTGGTCTGCTCCAACAGCCACATGGAGATACAACGACTCGCGGTTGCCATATTGGCCTTGGCTCAGGCCGCGCTTGGGGATCAGTCCCCAAGCAACCAAGGCCAACATCAAGCCATCGTGGTATTTCGAAATGATCTACACGCCACGATGCTCGATCTGGAAGCAATACATTTGTACGGACGCAAACGAACCGAGGTTTTCCGCCAGAACCAGCTCGCACCCATGGAAACGTCGCAGCGGTGGACGGTGACGTACGGCGTGGGCGAAGGCGACTTCGACTGGTGGGCATTCCGTTGGAGTGTCAGGAACGCGAGGGGGCACTTCAGCTGCGCAATATTTGAGTACTTCCTCAGGCCCACCCCATACAAGATGCATAATCTTGAAATCGGGGATGCAGACAAGACAACTACGATTCGGATTTACGCAGGCGCTCGTCACCCAGTGTTCGACATCATTTCTTCTTCGGGAAACTCAACCGATAGCTTCAAGTGTATGGACCTGAACAGCACGTCTAGCGAGATGGGGCGTCCCCAGCATATATCGGTTATCAATCAGTGAGCGAGATAGAGAGTAGCGTTCACTTAGGGTCAAGATAGGGGTCGCAGGTGCATGTGGCTTGGTGAAAACCAGACCTGGACCTTATCAGCTTGGCTAACACGGGGGTACCAGTATGCCTAACAAGATTTTGGAGCTTCTCGGGAGCCACTGCATCGCACGTGCCCTAAGCGCCGCGCGTGGCGCCCGTGTCCTCCTGTCGCCCCGTGGTGTAATGCCCTGTGTAGAAATGCACTTTAATACAAGAAATGCACTTCAATACGAGAGCGCACCGACGTCATTGATGAGAGGGGATTGTTGGGTGGTGCGATTCAAGCTGTCCTTTTCTCGAGTCGTCGTTCTGATCCCCCCCCCCCCCCCCCCAAAGGAACCTAGTGACTTCCTGCAGGCCTTCTTTCGCTGCCTACGGCTGTCGGCCCGACACTTGTCCCGGGGAAGCGCAACCGTTTACGCGCGGCCGTAGCGGGTCCTTGGACCAGTTTTTCCCTCTTTCTCTCTCGCTGCTGCCTTGTCCAGGGGTCTCAAGGTACTTGTACCAGTTCCAGATCTGGGTCTGCATGCATCTTTAGATCTGTACTTTCAATTTCACACAAAGACCCGCCTGGCTCTAGGTACCCTCTTCTTTCGCCATTCACCTTGTTTGTGCTGATACACTCAAACTGGCCCTCTGGAAGCCTTCTGCACTTTCTTGTCTCCAGTCGCACAGGCCCAAGGCAGCATCTTGGACTCAAAACGAGCTCGCATGCGGCTGTGACACATCCCATTCAATCGCCACCACCATCCATCAGCGCCCTCATATGTAACTTGGCTTTTTTTTTTCCCTTTCCCGATCACGACAGCATCTTTCTCGCTTCCGCTCCGCAAAGAATCGCATTCTTATCGCCCCTTGGTCGGTCCCCCCTGACATCGCATTTCTTTTTCATCCATCGCCTTGCATTCTCCCCACGTGTCCCCCCGTTCGCCCTCTCCACCGGCACCACACTTTTCCTGCCCGGCAAGCCCCTCCGGTCGGGACCCCTGGATTCACAAACGCCGCCCGCCCCGTGTCTTGCCTGAAGACCAACGCGTCACATCTGGCTGCAATCTATCCATCTATCGACAACTTGAGCACTGTACCCGACTTCTCGCTTCTGCCCACGACAACACAAAGAAGGAGAGGGGCACCACGCAGCCTGGATAGACCGCGTCTCTTCTTCCCATCCCCGATCATTCGCAGACGAACCAGAAAGCGCGAAACGACCTGGACGACGGCATCGACTTTTGCCGTCCTCCCCAACTCCTCGATCGCTCCGCCATGCCTCTCCTTGGCGGCAAAGCCAACAAGTTCAAGGTCGACCCGCCAAAGATTCGCATCGAGAGGGTCGTCGTCGAGCGCCCTACCCCGCCCAAGCCGAAGCCCAAGCCTCGCTCACGATCCTCGGTCGCCGCTGCCTCGTCGTCGAGCACATCGCCCGTCGCCGCCCGCCCGTCGCCGAAACCGCTCGCGTCCCGCATCAACAGCAACTCCCCTCACCCGCCGTCTTCCGACGAGAAGGGCCGGCTGAACCGGAAGCGCAAGGCCGGTTCCGTCGTTTCCCGCCCTTCCCCCGCCAGCGACCGCGTTGCCTTTGACAAGGATAGCGATAACGAGGACGATGGCTGGATGAGCCTCGACAACCCCAAGCGCCAACGGACGGGTCTCGCCGATGGCCGATATGTCGACCCCAATCGCAAACTACGTAACGCGAGGGCCTTTGAGGGCCGGGCACGAGATCTTCAGTTCATTCACGCCGTTGAAGTTGCATCCCTCGAGGCAAAATGTGTTCCCGTCATGGGCGCCCAAAAAGAGGACGTGGCAATAGAATTGCAATATCCTAGCCTGCAGCCACGGGAAAAGTACGTATCGTGTCCAGTTCTCCTGTTTCGTGTCACCCATCCCATGCCACCCTTGCTAACCTCGCACAGATATGAGCTTGTCTGGGGCAAGGACAAGATTGACGCCGTCGAGGCCAGTATACAGATTGTACGGCACGTCGCTGAGACGTACCTGACAGAAGACGAAGCTGAGCCCTTTACCAACCAAAATAGCGGCCTGATACGAAGGTTGGAAAAGGCATCGAACCGGAATATTCAGGACCTGGCTGGGTTCAAGGCCGCGCTTCACGAATACAACGAGACGCTTCTGGGCCTCATCGAGGACGGCGTGGTGGAAAAGAACCTCGACAACATGCATGATCTGCCCCGCAGCCTTGTCGCTTTTATTCTCGACCAAGTCTATGATCGGACTGTGGCCCCAAAGGTAGAGCTGCTGTCCAAGTACGAAAACGGCACCGACTACGTCTATGGCGAACTGCTGCACCCCTTCATCTCCAAGATTCTTGTCGAGCAAATGAGCATGACGTCGGATCAGGTCTTTGTGGATCTCGGGTCTGGTGTGGGCAACGTCTGCCTGCAGGCTGCTCTCGAAATTGGCTGCGAGAGCTGGGGATGCGAAATGATGGAAAACGCATGCAACCTTGCCGATGCTCAGTCCAGGGAATTCGGTGCGCGGTGCATGCTCTGGGGTATTAAGCCCGGCAAGGTGCACCTGGAAAGAGGCGATTTCCGCAAGAACGCGGCCATCCATGAGGCGCTCAAGCGGGCCGATGTTGTCCTGGTAAATAACAAGGCCTTTACCTCGCAACTCAACGACGACCTCGTGCGCATGTTTTTGGATCTCAAGTCCGGGTGCAAGATTGTCTCGCTTCGGTCTTTTGTCGCAGACTTCAAAAGCAGCCACAACATCAACGATGTCGGCAGCACCATTCTCGACGTGGAGGAGTGCGCGTACCCCGAAGGGTATGTGAGCTGGACAAACGCGGGCGGGCCGTACTTTATCTCTACTCGCAAGTAAAGTATGGGAGTAATTCGTCAGCGTTGCGGGCAACTTTCTGATGCAGTGTTGGAAAGGAAAGGACAGGAAAGGAACGAAAGGCATCTACGGTCAGCGCATAGGACATACCACTCTTGTTTGGCTTTTTTCGCCTCGGTCAATGTGCATTCTAGGCAGCGGTCTCAGCGACCTTTTTCCAAGTGCGGCTCATTGGCGAGATTCATGGCATCGGCTTCTTGGCCCATGCGCTTCATCCATCTGTCAACGAGCTCTTTATTTTCTTTCTTGACCCGGTCTCGGTCTCGTTCTGCCACGGATATCTGTAAGTTTAGTGCGAGTAGCTCGTCCTGGACTTGCTGTGCTTGTGTTAGTCAATCGCGTCGTAGACTTGTGCGTGGCAGCAAAACTACCTCGAGCAGCTTGCGCTTCTCTCGCAGTTCGTGTTCCCTGTCCTTGACACGGTAGTTGAGCGCGGTCCTATCGGCCGTGAGGTCCTTGATGACTCGGGTGTCTTCTTTTGTCCTCGTTCGTAGCTTGGCCAGCTCTTCCTCGGCGGTACGAAGTCTGGTCTCAGCCACACCCTTGGACCGCAACGACTCGGCCAGATCGGAACGTAGCTGTGCAATGGCAGGTTCGTCTGAGGAAGATGTCGTCGTCGCCGCGCGCGAGGTCGGTGTCTTTGAGGTCGTCGGGGGAGCTGCGCGGGCCTCGAGTGCAGCCTTTTCAGCTTCAAGGGCCGATATGCGGTCGGCCATCTGCGAGCCTGTCGCTTGTAAGTCATTGCAGATGCATAGAGCGGAGACGGGGAGAGATGTGGAGATGACGGACAGGCCTGGACGAGCTCCATGTTTACCGGGTTCTGAAGCTCGGCATCCTTGATGGAGGCGAGATATTCATCCCTCCAGTTGGGCATTGCCGCTGCGTACTGGACCTCGGATGGTGACAGGTGTACATGTGCCCTGAGTGGATGGCGAGTGCGTCGAGCGGTGATGGTAACAATAGCCCTTGGCCAGCATCGAGGTCGAAAAGGCGGCTTGATCGATTAAAGACGGGCCGCGGCGGGGCAGATGATCGTGGGGTCACACCGAGGGGCACCGGGATATGCATATTAGCCGAGGAATATCCCACGTTACGTACCCCGTCGACACCCTTGTGCTACCGGGCGGCAGTTGCCGAGCGGAGCTTCGGCCGGGAGCTTCAACCGCCATCGTCATCTCCCGAGCTATTGTAGCTGCGACAACACAAACAACTCGACAGCATCCTCCGAAACTGACGACTATCCGCAAGAGCTGAGGGACGCGACGTATATACCTACATTGCGACGCCCACCATGATATAGCGCGCATTCGAAATGGACGCGCTGCATGCGAGGGCTGATTGGGAGTGCGTCGGGGACAAGTGGTTCCGCAAGACGCAGCAGTACACGGCCGTCTTTGACGAGGACCTTGACCTCGACAACTTCTTTGTCGCAGGCGCTCCGTACGCAGGTGCCTTGGGTAAAGAATCGTCAATGTCTATGATACTATGCGCCGCTGCTGACAGCCTCAACAGCATTATGGCGCGACGATACCAAGCTCCAGGCCCATCAGCCAGGCATCTCCACCAAGCCGTCGATCGATATCTACAGCCTCGCTGGCAAGAAGCTAAGAAGTATTCCGTGGGATAAGACGGCGATAAAGGGCCTGGGATGGTCCGAGGATGAGTCCCTGCTGGTGGTGACGGCTGATGGAAACGTCCGTTGCTACGATCTGCAAGGTGACTTTAGCAACTTTTCCCTCGGGCACGGTGCCGATAACTTTGGCGTCGAGTCATGCCGGTGCGTGAGAGACTCCTGTTTATGTGGAAAGATTGCTAAGAACTTCCGCAGGTTTTACGACCATGGAATGGTGGCCCTCTTGGGCAATAACTCCTTAATTGCCGTCTCGTCTTACACGGAGCCCCGACCGAAGCTGCTGGCAGCATGTCCCGAGGGCCAGATCCACTCCTGGGCCATCATATCCCCCGACCACACACTCTCCCGCTCCGTCGAGGTGCTACTGAGCGTCGGATCGACTGTCTATGTCGTCGACGCAACCGATTGCGAAGACAAGTTCCTCGACATTGGCCCCTTCAGCCACATCAGCGTCTCGCCGGATGGTCGATACGCCAACCTATACGGTCAGAACGGAAAAGCGCACGTTATTTCGAGCGATTTCCAGGACAAGATTTTCGAGCATAATTCCGACTCCCAGACCCCCCCGAAATACGTCGAGTGGTGCGGCAGCGATGCGCTCATTGCCTGGGAGGACGAGGTGCACATTATCGGGCCCGGAGAGCAGTCTTCGGCCTTTATATACGAGAGCACTCGCGTGCATGTGCTTTCTGGTATGTCTCGTGTCCCTGGTGGCTGCTGAGTGGCTTATTCCTGCAGAATACGACGGTGCCCGACTTATCACCAATGACTTTTGCGAGTTTGTCGAGAGGGTACCTACCGATACCCTGGAAGTCCTCGGTCATGCATCTGAATCATCCCCTGCCTCGATATTGCTAGATGCCGTGGGCCAGCTCGAAATAGAGTCTCCCAAGGCTGACGACTACATCCAACTAATCCGGCCTAACCTGACCGAAGCCGTCGATACGTGCGTCAATGCCGCTGGTCGAGAGTTTGATACGCGATGGCAGAAGCGGCTATTGAAGGCTGCCTCGTTTGGCAAGTCGGTCCTGGACATTTACAACAGCGATGAATTCGTCGACATGTGTGAGACGCTGCGTGTGCTCAACGCCGTGCGGGACTACGAGATTGGCATACCCCTGTCATACGAGCAGTATCACCGCTTGACGCCCGAAAGACTCATTCAGCGACTGCTGAACCGACATGATTATCTGCTTGCGCTCAAGATTGCAAGCTATCTCAAGCTCCCTTCGGATCGCATCTATGTCCACTGGGCATCGACAAAGGTGCGCGTCGGGTCTGAGGATGACGACACCATCTGCCGTCTGGTAGTAGAAAGACTGTCTGGCAAGCCGGGAATCTCATTCGAGGAGATTGCCCGCGCGGCATATCACGAGGGCCGGGCCAGACTGGCAACCGAGCTGCTCAACCATGAGCCGCGTGGAGGTCGACAGGTGCCTCTACTCCTAGACATGGAGGAGGATGAGCTCGCCCTCGACAAAGCCATAGATAGTGGAGATACAGACCTCATCCTGGTGGTGCTGATGCAGCTCAAAAAGAAGCTCCCGCTGGCGGCTTTTTTCCGCGTCATCAACGCGCGGCCAACGGCGACGGCAATGGTCGAGGCGGCAGCAATGCAAGAGGGCGACAATGCGCTGCTCAAAGACCTCTACTATCAGGATGATCGCCGAGTAGACGGGGCCGATGTGTTCATACGAGAGTCCCTTCGTCAGCCCGACGCTCGAACAGCATCAGACAAACTGGCCTTGGCGGCCAAGCTCCTGTCGGACTCTAAGGAGGCCACTCTGGAGCTACAGGCCCTCAAAGAGACGACGGCCCTGCTGCGGATGCAAGAGTCGCTGGGTCGAGATTTGGCCGAGACGTTCACGGGGCTCAGCGTCAACGAGACCCTCTTTAAGCTGATTCGGCTGGGCTTCAACAGCCAGGCGAAAAAGGTACAGAGCGAGTTCAAGATGCCGGACAAGGTGGCATGGTGGATCCGGTAAGTGCACCGAAGCCGATGGCGAAAGGCATGCGACGTAACCCAGTCCCACTAACGCGCACGTGGGATGTGATGCAGGCTTCGGGCGCTCGTAGCGAAGCGCGAATGGCACGAGATTGAGGACATGGCCAAGGCCAAGAAGAGCCCGATTGGATGGGAGGTAAGTGTTCCCCCCCCCCCCCCTCGTGGCGGGGTTATCAGAGGCGTGTGTTGGACTAAATCGAACGCATTCTCAGCCCTTTTTCAACCTGACGCTGCAGGCGGGTAACCCGCGGACGGCAGCCGTCTTCATCCCCAAGTGTACCGGCCTACCGGCGGGCGAGACCATCGCCATGTACGAGAAGTGCGGGATGCGCCTCAGGGCGGCCGAGGAGGCGGTACGGCTCAAGGACGCCGAGGCGTGGCAGAGGCTCATGGACGCTGCGGGGCGAGGGTCTCAGGAGGGCAGGGAGATTGAGAGGCTGGGCAGCGCCGTGTTTAGGAAGTGATGTGATGGCCCGAGGCGAGGAAGCCGTGATGGTTTCGTTACAGGGATTGGCTGTGGATAGGCGGGAGGACGGGTGTATGACGGCGAATAGGCGGATAAGGCACTACGAAGTAAGAAGTAAGGAGTATAGGTCTACCGCATTGCCAAGGGATGGTAGAATATACCGTTTGACATTCTGTGGAAACCTCGGCGAGGAACGCATGGTTCAACATGTGTGCGACGTCTTGGGGTCCTTGGCGATGACTGATTCGGGTCGCAACTGTTTGATCCCAGGGACTAGGCCTAGGGGACGAGGCAAAGTTGTGGAGTAAGTTGGTCCGCGCAGCGCGTCTGTAAAAGCTTGAAGCGCAGTACCAAGATTTTCTATTTACATTTTCTACGAAATAAAGGCTGGGCATACTCGCGTGTATTGCTTGGTGTCTATTTACGCTGGAGATGGAGGGACGAGGGACAAAGGATGGGGGGATGTAAAGTTCCAGATGTCGGGTCTAGGGTATTTCGAGGTTTGCAAAGGATATGCTTGATGATGTCAAGTACGCCTGCTAGGCGTGCTACATGGGATACGAGACGAGGATTTGTTGACTTTGTTCATCGAGGTGAGGTTTCTCCAACTTATAGAGTATACAAGTTGAATGTCAAATGAGATACGTAACGTTGGATTTGGGACAGAATATGGGATACGCGTAACCTATACCGATTCCCTGCTTGAACCGCAGCGTGCGAAACACGTCTGTCGCCTTTAGAATTGTACAGACTTGCGCTTCTAGAAAATTTACGAGCACGAAACACCAACCTCATCCTCCCCACTCCCCATGTGTGCTCTTCGCCTCGCCGAATACTTTCCCGACTTATCTACGGAGCGCATGACGTTGGGATCACCGGCGAGGAGCGGGCACCAGTACCACCGGGAAGGCGGAACCGATCGGCGCGGGAGCTTTTTTTCTCGGGGGTAAAAGAAAAAGGGCGGGCATGTTGTTTCTATTAATGGATCCGCGCGGGCCGAGCTTTGTCGATCCGGCGGCATTATGGACATTACGCAATCAAATACAGATGTAAACTGTAGTGTACATACATTATTAGAAAAGTAAGTTTGGGTCATGAAATAGTGCAAGGTATTGACTCACGGCAGCTGTGCGGACGGGCCGGGAATCGAGACATTCCTAGGCCCTCCTCTGTTACCAAAGTGCAAGAGAGTCGAGTGTCTGGGAAATGTCTGACTTGGGGATACGTCGACGCGAAAGCTGTAGCGGTGCTGTGTCGGTAGGTGAGATCTCGGCTGCCGGGCCGGACGACGCTCACGCACAGAACGCAATGTAAGTGTGCAACATGCGTCGATGCTCCCAAGGACGCTCTTTTTTTTTTTTCGGGCGTGCAGAGTGCAGACGATTACTCGCATCTCCGGACCCGGGAACTCACATCGGATATCAAGTCGTACAGCGCAGCGCATTAGTCATTTAGAACGTATGTGTCTCTGTGTCTCTCTCTGCGCGTGAAAAAGCATGTCTCTCCGGGGAGTTGCCGGCGCGGACACGGAGAGCAGAAAAGGGGGACATGTCTGGCAAAGTCGCGCAAAACACCTTTGTGTCCGGCGCGCCCGGTAAGAATGTCTCGTCTCACGTGCAGCATACTGACTTACATGACACCAGCTCACTTATTCCCGGCGACGATGGGGGACATGCGAAAAGGGTGAGATGTCTCTGGACGTTGTGCGGATTAGGCCGGACGTCTCCCGGGCGGCGGCTTCGGCGGGAAAGACTAAGTGCTCAGTGATTGAGTGTCAGTGTGTGCGTGCAGCTTTCGATGGTCTGTCTCTGTTGGGTTGGTCGCAAGACATTTTGTGGCCTGTAAGTCCGCCCTCTGTGCCTGCTTTATTGTCTCGTATGCGAAGTACCAGTGCGTGCTTCTCTCCCCCTCTCCTGAAGCAATCGGGAGAAATCAGGCGAGAGGAATATCGAATACGGGCATATCGACGGCCGAGCGCGCATTGGCAGGCGAACCTGAGAGGCAAACGACCTGAGGTAATCAGGCAAAGGCGAGTCCTTCCCGCATCGGGGTTCATACAGCTCGGGTTGGCAGATCCCAAGCCACGGCCGTCTCCGGCACTACAGGAAGTAGGCGAGCTCGGGCGCGGCGAGGGGTCCCTTGGTTCTCCCCCGTGTCTGTCCGCCGATGTCCCGCTGTGCCGTCGAGGGGCAAGAATGCCTGCCGCCGCCACCATCGCCGCCACAACTCGCAAACAGTATCTCGGAGGGTGGGTCGACTTCTTTTCTCTTCCCATCTCGTTCACCATGCCGGACGAGGGAGACTCTCATCAGGCCTTGCTTCTCGCCATTACGAATTAAGGCCTCGGCGCAAGGATCCCGACCGAAACGGCGAGGACAAATCGTGAAACAGGCCAAGAGACGTGTGATAAAGGGTCGTTCCCATTCAAGTTTTAACCAAGTGACTTCGGTCCCAGGCCAATGGTATGGTTTCCTTATCTGGAAGAGGATCCAGGCAACCGGCCGAGCCGCCGCAAAGGCTGCCCTTTTTCGACCCGGGATTTTCCTGGCCTCTCCCGGCCCTCTTTATCTCAAGAGTATATCGAAAGGAGGAGGTTGTTTCGGTCTGTGCGGACAGCTAACTCAGTCGGGCAAAGGTCAGCAGAACTTCAGTCGGTCCTGCAAGTTTACCTCCCTGCTTTGGACACCTGCACTCTGGAAAGGTACAATGAGATAGACCGCAGAGGCAGGCGATTGTGTGGGCGAACAACCCGAGACGGACCAGCCCTACCCGGCATTGACGGGCAACGGACTCGAAGAGCGACGCGGCGTGTCTTGCAGCAGGCAGCTGAGTGCCATATCCAGAGCGCCACTCGACGCACCCAATCCCAGTTTCTCCGAGACCTTATTCCGACTGCTCTTGTTTGCTCAGGTGTACAGTGCGGTGTCCTTGCCAATCATAAACGTGCAAGATAGCCGCGAAGACCCCTCTTCCCCCTCGTGTGATTGCCCAGCCAGATCATTTACGCAGCCATGCGTAAGCGCTGAAGTCGACAGTTGGTGTATTGAAAGCTGCATCCGTCAGCGTCAAGTGCATTCGGCTCGCCTGATGAACCTCGATTGGGATGGGGGGCCGGCATATCAAGGAGCGCCGCCTGACTCCCTGTACGGCGAGGCTTGAGTTAATGAATGCAGAGGGCACCATGCGCCGTACCTGACCGGCCCCCTTTGTGGTGCCGGACCCGTACTCTTGCGGTGAGCGGATGACGGATCAAGGGACGACGGGGCTTGACAAGAGCGCGGTGCTCGAGGCTTGTCCACGTGCCTTGGGCTGGCCACATGTCACGTACTCTACCTCGTAGTATCGTCCGCTTCACCAATGTAGCGCGAGCCGCGTTGAGTTTGCTCGTCTGCCTGAGGAAGAAGGGACGGGTCCCGGCCCCAGACGCTCCGCCTCCGCGTTTCCACCAGGACGACCCCACGCCTCCTCCCCCCTTCACTACCATTGTGGTCCGTGGAAGCTTCCGGTGACAGCAATCTAGACTGCGATGGCGGTGGCTATCCATCGGGAGGTATTCATGTTGCCAGAGGGGCCGACTGCCGACAGCCGCCTCACGCATACAAGTATCAGGTAGACATACGCCTATGGCGACTGCTGGCGAAGCGACAGAGCTCGGATTGCGCCGGAAGTGGCATGACGAGATTGTCAACAATTGCCGCTGTTCGCTGCCTCCTTCATGACGTGTTCGACGCAAAGCAAGACAGGCGACCGCGGACTTGTCTCTTCAGCTTCTTATTTCCTTTTTCCAAGACTGCCATGTTAGCGTCCTGCGGCCTTGGGACACATGAAGTTAGTCCATGGGCTCTAGAGGCTTTATTTTTGGCCTACCCTCGCCTCAGGGCCCGCAGCCTGTACGGAAAACGCCATCGGCCAGCCACGTACTTGGCCGTGTACTGTAGACCTACGGTAAGTTAGCTGTGGGCGAATGGTTGGCGCGGCCAGGGCACGGACAGAGGGTACGGCGAATCCTGAAGATGGGGGCGAGACTGGATGGGAACGAGGAGGGGGTTGATCATTGATGGAAGGTCTGGGCCGATAGCGGACGAGGTGGAGGGTCTGCTGGTTCGGTTTATTGTCTTGTCCGCATTTTTCATCGTCGTTGAAAGGCCTTGTGATGGAAGATCTGGATCATAGCTGCAGACGTACTGTAGTAGTCGCAGCTGTTGATGAATGTAGCCAGGGGGGGGGTTGGGGGGGGGGGGGGGGGGGGGGGGTTCCCATTGGAGTGCTGCCTGAGGTTGCCAGGAGTCCAGGACCACATGCCCGCTCCCTTTAGGTACTGTAACTTCAAGTACCGTGCAGCAGTGGTTTAGCCACTATCAAAAGACTTATCGCATCGAGCGCAATCGCCCGGAACCACGTGCTTCAAGTTTCCACAGATCACAGACGGAGCCCTTGTCTGCCTCTAACAGGGCACTTTGTCGTTTCGAGTTCGAGGCTCAAAGTTCCATGTCTCGATCGAGTATCGGCGGGCGCCCCGACAAAGTTGGAACGGCGTGCGACCTTGTGCCTCGCCGACGCCCGCAAGGCTAAGCGGCCACCCCGTTGCACCAGGACGGCACCGCTGCACGAGGACGGGGCTCCCGCTGCGACACGGCCCTAGCAGTCCCACTAAGTTGGTGCCCCGGAAGACCCAGTGGTGATGATGTTGACGATCCCGGGGTCATTTGAGCTTGACTCCAAGAAGCTCTGGGTGCACGCTACAAGACATTGTAATGGCGAGACATGGGGACAAACGGCAGAATAGAAGCAACTTGGATGATTGTCTGCACTGAATCTGAACGACTACCTAGTAAATCTGAACTGCTCTCTTTGACCGTTTCACCTGAGCTGTCAAGGCTCAGTCGACAAAGAGGAGTGCACTGCCATCTTGGATGGTATAGAGGGTGTACGTCAAAGTACACCAACAGACTGCCCGTGAGGTCTCCGTCTGACACACGGCCAAGCGACACTGTACTGGACTGGGAACACCCCCAAGACCGCAACGCCAGAACAGAGGAGGTGCCCAGTGTATCTGGTCGCTACAGGTACCCCCACTGACCCACTTACGGCACCAGGCGGTACTCCCGAGTCTCCAAGGTACTGCAAGTTACTTACGTGCCTACGTCCCTCCGCGCGCTCATCAATTTGATCTGCTTCTTCATCATCTCAGTGCCACCAAATCTCCTTTGCTCTTCTTTTCGTCAGACAAAAACCACAGATGAACCCTAGACACAAATCATAGGCTACCCGACAACTGGGACTTGCATTCATCCTTTTCGTCCCCTTTCCCCCTTCATCATCTAACCTACCTAACTTACCACCCCCCGGTTCTCCCGCAAAACCACCGTCCACCCACCCTCCCCATCTTCCCTCCTGCAGTCTCTCCTCTTTGCAGCTTCTTTCCTCCCCTTTCCCTGCCGCCTATTTTTTCAGTCTCTCTCAACAGGTCCCCCACTGACCTGCCTTCTTATCGTCTACTACCTTTACTTGCCTACGTACAGTATAGTACTTCTTCTGCAGGCTCTTTCTCTCGACCCTTTTTTTGTTTCGTTTCTCCGCTTTCTTTCCTCTTATCTCCCCTTCCGACCCCCTCACTTTCCAGCTTGCCCTCCCCCTTTGTCGTCATCGTTATCCTGAAAAGTATTCCGTCTTACCTTCTCTTCATACTCCTCTTACATCTGGAGCTCCTCCGCCACCTTGTCGCGCCTTATCGTTCGACGCATAACCTCCGCAAGCCGCCCAGGCCCGACTCGACCTTGGTGCGCGGCTTCCGCATCTCCCCTCTCCAATGTTTACCCAGCCTGTTTCGTCGCCGCCGCCAGGGCCCCAGACTGCCACGCCAGTGTCAACGTCGCGCCCCAGTCGTCTGCGCGGCCTCAGTTATCTTCGCAACTACACCCACAACCACCTTCTGTCACGCGACAGCCACCACGCCAGCTCTTCGCCATCCCGACCGCCGAATAACTTGATTCGATCTGCCAGCTATACTCTGACGTCGACTGTTCCCGCCAGTCAAAATCCAAACAGACTCACTCTCGTCAATTCTCACCCCGACGCTCCGCAACCGCGTTCTTCCCAGATGCGGGCCCCCGCGTCGAGTCCTGCAAACTCCATTCCCGAGGTCGAGGCCGATCTCTCACCTCCAATCGCCTCTGGAAATGCCTCTGATGCATCTCCCCCGCTGCCGCCTGTGCAGGAGCCGCAGGCGCAGCAGGCGCAGCAGCCCGCGACTCGAGCCAGGGCTCAGACGAGTGAAGCAACCGCCAGCTCCCTCGATACGACTCCGTCAATCCGCTTCTCCGCCTACTACGATCCACGATCGACGCGTCCCTCCCTTACCTTTGCGCCCATTTCCCGCACCCTCCCGAGCGGCTCTGAAGTCATTCGCGTCGGTCGCTACTCGGAGCGCGACGGTCAAGCGGCTGCTTACGTGACGGGCAATCAGCCTTCTGCTGCGCCTGTAGGCTTCAAGAGTAAAGTTGTCAGTCGGCGACACTGCGAGTTCTGGTCCGAGGACGGCAAATGGTATATCAAGGACGTGAAAAGCTCGTCGGGCACGTTCCTCAATCACATTCGCCTCAGTCCCCCCTCACAGGAGAGCAAGGCTTACCAGGTCAATGACGGCGACATCGTCCAGCTCGGCATAGATTTCAAGGGCGGCGAGGAGATGATTTTTCGGTGTGTCAAGATGCGACTCGAGCTGAACAGAGGATGGCAAACAAAGCTCAACAACTTCAAGTATGTCCTGTCACGATGCGCTGGCTTCGACGTAAGCTAACCGTATACTCAGCGTTGCCGCACACAAACGCCTACGCACCATGGCCAATACTAGCGGTACCACCCAGTCAAGTTCTAGCTCCCAGGACTGCTCCATTTGCCTCAACTCAATCGCGGTACGTCTGCACTTGCGCCACTATTGAATTAGTTACTAACGCACCCCCGTACAGCCGTGCCAATCTCTCTTCGTGGCGCCTTGTTCGCACACATGGCACTTCAAGTGCGTGCGGTCACTGTTAATATCCCCTCAATACCCAATATTCGTGTGCCCCAATTGTCGGGCTGGCGCAGATCTCGAGGCGGACGTCGAAGAGCCCGCAGAAGAATGGCAGCAATTAGAAGAAGGCTATGATGAGCAAGACGTCAAGATCGAAGCCGCCGAAGACCAGGCGGCCCCTTCGCCCCCGGAGCTTGCGGACGTTACTGTGCAAGAGACGGAAGCTGCCGACATCACTGTGAACGTTAGCGCAACCGACAGCTCAGTCCCGCGGACTGCTGGTCCTCATACGACCTCGGAGCCCGTGCCTATCGCTAGTCCGGCCTCTGGCGCCGGCCGTGTCGGTCACTTGAGAGAAAATGGATCGCCTTCGCTTGGAGCCAACGGCGAGGCGCTTATTACCCCGAGGAACAATGCTGGTCCTTGGGTCTTTGATGGCAGCGCCGGACGACGAGCGGCAAACGCAACGTCGGAGATGCGCAGCCTTGACGCTGCCGCCGGCATGGGTACCAGTCCCAATGTCGTGAGCGACGACTCGAGCTGATACCCACCGGCCTGTACACACAACAGTATGGCCAGACGGCCACTTTTCATTTTTTGCACAGAATTGAGAGTAAAAGGCGGGTCGGGATCACAAAAGCAGGTTGGGATTTGGATAGGCGTCAATCACCACGCTGGATTTAATCGCAACGTCGCAGAGACGTCTGCGAGAGGCGCACGGAGTTTGGATGGCTGAGCCGGTCAATGGCCGCTGGGTAGCGCGGCCTTTCCAACGATTCATTCATTTTGCATGGCGGTCGTGGCGGTTGGGGCAAAGTCATATGCCTCGCTTCTCTGGGATTTCATATTGCGAGCCTTTCATTTGTTTTGGTTGGGACGAGACTCTCCTGGGTGCGCCTCGAGTAAATAGCGGCCGAATTTGGATCAACAGCAGCGATGCCAATAATGAAGGGCGCAGTGGCCGCGAAGGCCGTTGATGCCATTCTAATCTGTATCCCAAACTTGAACTTTTATGTCCGCAGTGTTTCCACGTGACAAGAGATGTCAACATGAAGGACTTGATTCCGAGTGTAGCAACGATTTGGCGTTTGTTTGGGCGTTCCTGCCACTGACGAGTCAGGATCGACCTTGATGTCATTGCGCTTAAACGACGTACGGGTATCGGGATGATCCGAAATATCGCCGAGCGACGATCAAGGGACGGATGGAGCTTACTAAGGAGCATTCTAGCGTGAACTGCAGCTGTGCAGACTCATTCTCTGCCGCAGCGGAAATTCGTCAAGTTTGCGGCAGACGTCGCAACAAACAGCCGACCATGTTGCGACAATTCAGCACGCGGCTACACCCGTTGCGAGGGGCGCCGGCCTCGTGCTCCAGAGTCTTGCGGCAGACGCCCAGTGCGCCATGGCTGCGTAGAAGATCATTAGCAACAGTCGCTGTGGAAGGGATCCCAAAGGTAATCCGCCGACGCATCAAGTCCGAGGAGCATTCCATGCACAGATGCAATCTGACACGACAATCGCAGGAACCCACGGAGCTCGATCAAATAACCACACTACCCAATGGTCTCCGCGTGGCCTCGGAAGCCCTCCCCGGGTCCTTCACCGGCGTGGGCATGTACGTCGAGGCCGGTTCGAGGTTCGAGAATCAGACGCTGCGGGGTGTCTCGCACATCATGGACCGGTTGGCGTTCAAGTCGACGCCGCGGCATACGGCCGATGAGATGCTGGAGCGGGTAGAGCGGCTGGGAGGCAACATTCAGTGCGCCTCGTCGCGCGAGTCCATGATGTACCAGGCGGCCACGTTCAACAGCGCGGTGCCGGAGACGGTGGCGCTGCTCGCCGAGACGATTCGCGAGCCCCTCATCACCGACTACGAGGTCGCCGAGCAGATTGAGACGGCGCGATACGAGGTGGCCGAGATTTGGAATAAGCCGGAGCTCATCCTGCCCGAGCTGGTTCACACGGCCGCCTTCAACGAGAACACGCTCGGCCACCCGCTGCTGTGCCCTGAGGAGCGGCTCGACAGCATCGATCGCGACACCGTCATGGCCTACCGCCGACTCTTCTACAAGCCCGAGAAAATGGTGCTTGCATTCGCGGGTGTCGACCACGCCGAGGCCGTCCGGCTCGCTGAGCAGCATTTTGGCGATATGAAGTCGGAGCCGTTGCCGCAGCTTTCGCGGACGGGATCCGAGTCGAGCGATGCCATGTCCGATAGCGATACCTCTTCCACTTCGACGACCTCGAGCCAGCCCCGATCCAACCTCATGTCCAAGATACCCTTTCTAAAAAACATCACCACATCGGCCACTCCTCAAGCTGCCGTCAACGACGCGCTCCCGACGCAGGCTCAGCTGCAACAGCACGCCCGCTATACAGGCGGCTTCCTCGCCCTCCCGCCGCAGCCGGCTTCTCTTGCCAACTCCAGCTTCACACACATTCACCTGGCATTCGAAGGTCTGCCGATTGCGTCGGATGACATTTATGCGTTGGCAACGCTGCAGACGCTGCTGGGCGGCGGCGGATCGTTCTCCGCCGGTGGCCCCGGCAAGGGCATGTACTCTCGGCTCTACACCAACGTGCTCAACCAGTACGGCTGGGTGGAATCGTGCGTCGCCTTCAACCACTCATACACGGATTCGGGACTGTTTGGAATCTCGGCGTCGTGCCTGCCAGGCAATTGCGGCAACATGCTAGACGTCATGTGCCGGGAGCTGCTGGCGCTCACGCTCGATCGGGGCCACTCGGCGCTGCAACCGGGCGAAGTGGCGCGGGCCAAGAACCAGCTGCGTAGCAGCCTGCTGATGAACCTCGAGAGCCGCATGGTCGAGCTCGAGGACCTCGGCCGCTCCGTCCAGGTTCACGGCCGCAAGGTGCCCGTGCGCGACATGTGTCGGCGCATCGAGGCCCTCACGGTGGCCGACCTGCGCCGGGTCGCGGCGGCCGTCGTCGGCGGAGGCATTCGCAACATTGGCGGCGGAAGCGGCGCGCCCACGGTCGTGGTGCAGGAGGCGCAGGCATATGGCCTGACGAGCCGGGCCATGACATGGGATCAGATTCAGAACCGGATCGATAAATGGGGACTCGGCCGGACGCAGGATTGAGATCTCCGCGAAGAATGGGGAGGACATGAGATGGAGATATATAAAAAAAAAGCCTGCGATGTATAGAACTGCGTAGAGAGGCAGGGATTTTGCTTCGGGCCAGCGCTTTGAAAGGGCACACCGAGACAAGATCGATCCTTGAGAGAAAATCGCCCCTCTGAACGGGCGATGAAGGCAAAGCATTGGGGGAGGGAGGAGCAAAATGTACGATAAGACGCCGTCCACATCTGACCAGGAGCACAGAGGGGATATAGGGGGGGTTTCGTTGTCCGATCCCCTTTTGCTCGAATGTACTGTACATTTTCTCTCACATATACGTGTAGAACCATGAGACGGCTCAAAGATGGGACTGCGGACTCTACAACCCAGGAAGATGTACGCATGGCTGACCCGCGGAAAACGTGCCAACTTGTTCAGAGAGAAGGGAGAGAGGGAGAGCGAAAAGGAGAGAGAAGTATCATGAGCCGATAGCCAAAGTCTTTCGTCATTCTTGACGTTAACTGTGAAAATACTGATACTACAACATCTGATGAAAACCGTGTATATAATATACAGTTACGCCCGCCACACCCCTCGGCTGGCCCTAGATCCATAATTGAATATTCGTACTTCGTACCCAAACACGGAACTCTCAATCCCAAAACGCCGTTCCCCAATTCCAAGATCCAAGCAAAGGGAATAAAAAGCTCCGGCTAAAAAATATCCTCCTCTTCCCTAGCTATCTGCCTCCCCTCCCCTCTGTCTCTCTTCCGCCCAAGAAAAGGACTTGAATGAGAACAAGAGCGATTGGATCGACAAGAAGAAGAAAATGTAAAAAAAAAAGGGTTGACGGTGGGTAAAAATGCGAATGCTAGTATTTATGACAATAATAGTGCACAAATGGCAGAGATTCGTGCGTAGAAGCGTGTCCTGGACGGGGACACGCGGGGAGGGGAGGGAGGTGAAGATGGATGGTCATTAATATCCCCCTCCTCCCCCTTTTGACAAAGGAGAACAAGGAGGAGGAGGATGAGGAGGAAAGGTGGAAAGTCGTTGCTCTATAATGTTATAATGAGGTAATGCCGTCTATATCGTGATACCGGTTTTTTTTTCGTCGTCGGGTCTTTAGGTGTGTCGTTAGGATGACATTCACGGTCCATCCCGTATCGACGCGCCGTGAAAAGGAAAATATGCGCCGACTTGCGGCTTGGAAAGGGGAAAGAGCACCCAGACAGCTCAGAGCTTGGAGCGGACGGCCTCGAGGCGGTATTTCACATCCTTGAGCGCCTTGGTCGCGGGCCGCCAATCGTCAAACTGCCGAAGTAACTCGTCCGTCTCGGCGCCGAGCTCCGTCTTGACGAAGCCCTCCTCGAGGACGCCGCGCATAATCCACGGCAAGACGTACGGATTCGCCGAAGCCATCGGGCCCATCGTCACGCTTCCGACGCCAGCGCCGGCGCCGGTAGACTCGGCCGAGGGCTGGCGAATCTCGCACGGCACGCGTGTCGGCGTCGGGGCCGTCTCGAGTGTGTGCGCCACTGCCAAGTCGTACACGGCGGCGTCGTAATACAGCCGCGAGTGGCCCTCGCCCGAGTACAGCGAGCCGGCCAGCGGGGCCGACAGCTCTCGGATGAGCCCGTGGTCCGAGATGCCCAGATTGCGCAGCTTGAGCGCGAAGCCGACCAGGTGCGCGATGAAGTCTGGCGCGTGGATCCGCCCGTCGATGAAGACGGCGCGGTATATGTACGGATGGCTCGCGAGTGAGTACACGGCAGACTGGCGCTCGTGTTAGCAAACCATTTTCATGGGGTGGCTGACAGAAAGGGAAACACATACCTCCATCGGGACCAGCTGGTCGTCGATGCTGCCGATAAACGTCACACGCGCGCCATAGTCGAGAATCGTCTTGAGCGCCGCCTCAAACCGCAGAGAAATGGCGCTATATGGGTTGCCAAAGTCGAATAGCTCGGCGGCAGAGCCCATGAGGATACTCGATCGATAATCGGGGAACGGGCCGAGGGACACGCCTGCCATGGCACAGACGCCAATCTTGGCGTCGGTAATGAGGCCTAGTTCAATGAGCTTCTCGAGAAGCATGATGCTCACGGGGACGCCTTGCGAGTGCGACGCAACGATAATCAGATCCGCTCGCCGAATGTGTCCGATCCAGTTGAGCATGAGCTTCCACAGGTTGTCAACGCGCTCGCTGATGCGACCTTCGCCCTCGAGCGCAATCTTCTCAATCTCGCAGTCGGCGCAGTCGTGCTCGTCGGCCCACTTGCGGATCGCATCGGCCGCCAGGTTGGCGAACCGCACCGACGTCCCTGTCGGCTGCCCGATCATGGGCCGGAGGTATGTCGCGGGAATGAGGCCATGTACGCCAATCGCAATGGCCTTGCGGATCTTGGGTGTGTCCTTGATGCGGAGGACGTGATTCGCCGGCGGTTGCGCCGTACGGAGCAGGAAGTTGGCGATTTGCCTCAATATCGACGGGTTCTCCTTCATCTGATAGGTGCTGGAGAAGCAGGGCAGCAGCAGATTAGGAGGCAGTTGTGTGGCCGCTGCAGCATCTGCCGAAAGCTCGATTGGCGTCTCGGGTCGGATCGTAGGCGTTCTGACTTCGAATTCGGGCTCAGACATGGTGCCTGCCGGAGAGGCGGAGCGGTTGGAAGCAGAACCAACTCGAGTGTCGATTGCAGATGGCGAAGGCCTCAGCCGTTTGCCCCGACGCCAGGTTGATTTGCGGCTCGCGCGAGCCTCTTTAGATTTGGCCTCGATCTGTTGACCTTGGGGCTCAGGTCCTGAGACGGTGCCCTCGGCCATGGGTTTCGGACGAGCCTCGGAGCCCTCGCCCATGACGGCGATTTCACCTGAGCCATCTCCCGTCTCGCTGCCGGCCTTTGCTGGTTCTCTAAACCAAAAGGCCCAGGTTGAGCCGGCTTGAGGGGGTGGCCCGCCGGCACGTGAAGGAGGCGGAGTTGGCGTTTGAGCAGGAACGCTCATTTTCTGGGGGCTTTTGCTTGCGTCAGGTTCCGAAGGTGGCTGCGCGTTTGCATCCCCTGTCGAAGACCACAGTCCGAACCAAGAAGTCGACGCGCTTGTTGGAACACTAGCCGACGGAGTATCGGGGGGTTGGTTCTCATGCGAAGGCCGTATGGGAACCGGATCCTGAGACTCCTCAGCTGGAGTCTCGAGCAGAGGCGGTGCGGAAGACTCAGCCGGGCTCTCCGGAATGGGAGCCCTCGACCACCAGCCGAGCAGACTGTAGGAAGCGGCCTTTCTGAGCGGAGTCACCTGAGGTCGTGTGATCGGATCCGCAGACGAAGAAACTCGAAGCCTGGACATGTCTCCGCCATGATCGGGTGATAGCGGATTGCGCTGTTTTCGCGGCGGAGAATTGTCCTTGCCATCATCACTCTCGCCCTTGGCCATGGCTATCTTCGGCACGCTAGGGATTGGTGGCGCTGTTTGAGCGCTGCGTAGACTAGAGGTATCGTCGGCCTTTCTGTGTTCGAATCGAGCCAAATCAGGCGCCCTGGCTGCCCTGAGGGTGCCTCCAAGGATGTTCTCGCGAGCGACAGACGTTGATGCCGTGGCCTTTGTCGGTGCCTTTGGCCAGGAACCGTACCAGCTCTTGGCCTTGCGCAGCTGCTTGTCGGGACCCCTCACAGAAGAACACAAGGCGGCGATACTTTGTTGAGAGCGTAAGAAGGGCGGCGGAGGGTGAGGTCGGACGTGGAGGTGGCTCGAGGAGGCGACTGATGAAGAAACGGACGAAGAGGCGGTTGCGAATCCATAGGCGTAGGCTGTCTGTGACGTACATGTTGATGTAGCGACCTCGCGTGACAAGGCCGTTGTCGGCAGACCTGGCGAAGTGCCCGTGCCGACAGGGTTGGGACGCTGTCTCTTTCGCGGAATCATCATGATGCGCGTGCAGCAGCCACAATGTCCATTGAAGGACTGTAGACTGACCTGCCTTCCAAGTCGCCGACAACTTGACAGGTCGAGGTGCAGATTTACTTGGGCGTTGTTGTTTGCAGGAATTGAATCAATGGTCATGCAATCAAATTCATGTTTGTCACTGGTCATGGTCGAGGACTCGAGGTACTTGACAGTGAGTACAGGAACAGCAGAGGCTCAAGTCGTTTGGCCCCCACATGGACATCTCTCCCTAGGCGGCTCTCGGGGCGTCTCCAGCGCTGCGGCTCCCTGTAATTCTCTTGCTGTAATACTAGTAAACATCCATGCCGGTCAACTGACATGTAAACAGCGAGTCCGGGCCCAAAATACTGTACAAAAATACATGCCCGTCGAATGCATGCCAGCGCTACGCATCCGCCCCGCCAAGCCCCGCTTCCCGGGACAACATCCGTGGTCCCCAATTTTGTCGCTTTCCCAATTAGGCAATCGTCAACCGGAATTTAGCATCGCAACGGCGTTGCCTGTCTTACCTAATCCTCGAATCCTCTCACCGCCCGCCTTATCGCACTCGCCTTATCGCATCGTCCCGCCGTAGCTGGAAAAAAAAAATCATTGTCGCGGCACTGCGGCGCCCGCCAGACTCGAGTGAGAGATACAAGGCCAAGCTCGTCCAGGCGCACCGCTTGCTTGACATTGCCATTGCAACACGCACGCCATGAGCAATCTCAAGCGAAAAGATGCCCCTGGCGGCACTCCGCCTGCAAAGGCTCCAAAGAACAACAAAACTGCCCGTCCCTCCAAAAGCGACGCCTCCGCAAAGGATGCAAAGCCGGCTGGCAAGGCGCAAGAGGTCGCCGAACGCAAGCCCAAGGCGCCAGTCGTCGCCCTCTCCAAAGATGAAGAGCCAATCTTTCCCCGAGGAGGTGGAAGCGTTCTCACTCCTTTGGAGCAAAAGCAGATTCAACTCGAGGCCAAGGCAGATGCCATGCACGAGGATGAGTTCAACCTTGGCGGCAAGGCGCAAATTAAGAAGAAGAGGAAGCTCTCTCTTAAACAGGACAAGAAAAGCACAGACAAGAAGCCCGATGAAGACTCAGTCAAGGTTGAGAGTCTAAACTTCAAGGTGCGCCTAAAGCCATTCATCGTCAATTGCTCGCTAACAAAAGAACAGAAACTCGTCAAAGGCTCCATGGTCCTCGGTCAAGTCTCCCGAATTAATAAACTCGACGTCGAGATTGCTTTACCGTACAATCTCATCGGTCACGTCCCAATCGTCGCCGTCTCTCAGCAGTTGACCAGCAGACTGCAAGAGGGCGCTGACAAGGAGGAGAACTCGGAAGACGGCTCCGATGATGAGAGTGACATTGACCTCAAGTCCATCTTTATCGTCGGTCAATACCTTAGAGTCAGCGTCGTCTCAACCCTCGACGAGACGGTAGTCGGAAAAGGAAAGAAACGAATCGAATTGACATTACGGCCAGAGAATACCAACGCTGGCCTGGGCAAGGACGATGTCGTCCAATATAGCACAGTCATGGCCTCGGTCGTCAGCGTGGAAGACCATGGCTGCGTCATGGATTTAGGTATCCCAGACACACGCGCATTCTTACCGTCAACTGAGATCGAGCCATCCATTGATCCCGAACGACTTCAACCTGGCGCCGTCTTCCTTTGCCAAGCCACCGGCAAGGGATCCACTGGTCGGGTCGTGCAATTATCCTTGTTGCAGTCCAAACTCGGCAACGTGAAGCACATCCCATCGGAGGCGACGACGATTAATACCTTCTTGCCAGGCACAACTGTCAGTGTTCTCGTCTCCAATGTTGACCGCCGAGGTCTGGCTGGAAAAGTCATGGGTCACCTCGACGTCACAGCCGATCTAATTCACTCGGGCGTCGGGCCTGACGGCACCGATCTCGAAGAGACTTACAAGGTCGGAAGCAAGATCAAGGCTCGAGTCATTTGCAACTTTCCAACTGCCAAGGAACCCAAGATGGGCATCTCTCTCCTCCCCCACGTTACCTCACTGTCCCGCAAATATCCCGCCTCGGACGCCCATAACCTGCCCACAACCGTCCTACCCATCTCGTCGCTCGTCGAGAAGTGTATTGTGCGACGAGTAGAGGCCGAGATTGGTCTATACGTTGATACTGGTGTCGCCGGCCTCAGCGGCTTCGTTCATATCTCACGTGTCAAGGACGGCAAAGTCGATGCCTTGTACGAGTCGAGCGGGCCCTACCAGGTCGGATCTGTTCACAAAGGCCGTGTCATTGGCTACAGCGAGCTCGACGGATTATTCCATTTATCTTTCGAAAAGACCGTTCTCGAGCAGCAGTACATTCGCCTCGAGGATGTCCCGATTGGCGGTGTGGTGAATGGCGAGATTGAGAAGCTCGTTATCAACGAGAACGGTGTCGGGGGCCTGATTGTCAAGATTTCCGAGGGAATCACCGGACTTGTTCCCGAACGTCACATGTCCGACATCCGCCTACAACATCCCGAGAAGAAGTTCCGCGAGGGCATGAAGGTCAAGGCCAGAGTTCTCTCGACTGATCCCTCCAAGAAACGTATGCGCTTGACGCTCAAGAAGACTCTTGTCAACTCCGAGGCTCCTGTCATCAAGTCGTATAGCGACGTCAGCGTTGGCATGCACGTTCCCGGCACGATTATCAAGCTCCAGCAAAATGGCGCCCACCTTCATTTCTACGGCTCTCTCCAAGGGTTCCTTCCCGTTGCGGAAATGAGCGAGGCATATATCAAGGAACCGACGGATCACTTTCGCGTGGGCCAAGTCGTCAGCGTTCATGTTCTGGACGTTGATGCCGAGAAGCGAAGGCTCGTCGTGTCTTGTAAGGACCCTTCGGCATTCGGCTTGGAAAAGCAGACTGCTCTGAAGGAGTTGAAGCTGGGAGATCTCGTCAACGCCAGGGTCACCCAGAAGACGGAAGACCAGGTGTTTGTAGAGCTCGAGGGCAGCCAACTGAAGGCCGTTCTCCCTGTCGGGCATCTCACAGACAAAACTTCCTCCAAGAACAACTTTGCGCTGAAGCGCATCTCCACCGGGCAGTTGCTCTCCAACCTGATGGTCATTGACAAGGATGAAAATAGGCGGGCGGTCATTCTTACCCAGAAGCCCAGCCTAATCCAGGCATCAAAAGACAGCAAACTTCCTTCGACTTTCGAGGACGTCAAAACGGGCGATGTCCTCGCCGGTTATGTCAGAAGCATCACGCAGACTGCCGTGTTCGTCCAATTCGCCGGCAGTCTTCATGCGTTGCTACCCAAGTCGCGACTCCCGGCGGATGTCCAATCGCAACCAGGGTTCGGCATGCAAAAGCACGACTCAATCGAAGTAAGGGTCGTGTCTCTAATCAACGACATGAGGAGAATCATGGTTGCCCTCTCTACCTCGGATGAGGCGGCATCCAAGGGACCCAAGTCGGCTGAAAAGGCCGCGGCACCTGCGGACGGTCTCACTGTGGGCAGCGTCGTTCAAGTCAAGGTCACCTCCGTTAAGCAGACGCAGCTCAATGTGCAGCTTGTCGATAGCGAAGCCCAAGGCCGAATCGATGTGTCTCAAGTATTCGATAGCTGGGACAGCATCGCCGACCCCAAGAACCCTCTTGGGAAATTCCACAGGAAGCAGTTGCTAAAGGCCAAGGTCATTGGTGTTCACAACGCCAAAGATCACCGCTTCTTGCCCATCTCTCACAGATCTGCTCACTCGGTCCTCGAGCTTACTGTTAAGCCAAGTGACTTCAAGGTTGAGACCCCGTGCCCCCTCACTATGGACGATATCAAGGTCGGCGACTCTCAGGTCGCCTTTGTCAACAACGTTAGCCCTCAGTGCCTGTGGGTGAATCTCTCACCGAGCGTTCGCGGCCGGATCGCAGCAATGGAGGCATCGGATGATATGTCTCAGCTCAGTGATCTGGAGGCAAACTTCCCGATAGGGTCTGCCCTCAAGGCCAGCGTCACCGCTGTCGATGTACAGGCCAACCGACTAGATCTGACTGCTCGATCACCTAGTTCCTCTGAGGCTGTTTCTTGGGGTGCACTGAAGCCGAACGCTATTTTGCCAGGGAGAATCGTACGGGTCAACGAGCGTCAAGTACTGGTCAAACTTGCGGAGAACATCTCGGGATCAATTTACCTCCCCGACATGGTCGACAACTACGACGATGTCAACACGCTGAATTACAAAAAGAACGACATCGTTCGCGTCTCGGTTGTGGAGGTTGATGCCAGCAACAAGCGCCTTCGCCTATCGTTGCGACCTTCGCGCATCCTGAGCTCGTCGCTGCCTGTGGCTGACAAGGAACTCATTGAATTTGCTCAGCTCTCGGCCGGCGACATTGTTCGAGGCTTCGTCAAGAACGTTTCCGATAAGGGCCTGTTTGTCCTGCTCGGTGGCCAGATTACCGCCCTCGTCAAAATTACGAACCTATCTGATAGATTCCTGAAGGAATGGAAGGATCAGTTCCAGCTCGATCAACTTGTCAAGGGTCGGGTGATTGCTGTCGATACTGCTGCACGCCAGGTCGAGATGAGCTTGAAGGCCTCAGTAGTCGACGACAATTACGTCCCCCTAACTACCTTGAAGGACATCAAGAAAGGGCAGGTCGTCACGGGCAAGGTGCGCAAGGTCGAGGAGTTTGGCGCCTTCATTCTGGTCGACAACTCTGCCAACGTCAGCGGCCTCTGTCATCGCAGCCAAATGGCCGATAAGTCTGTCAAGGATGCCAGGAAGCTGTATAAGGAAGGCGACGCCGTTAAGGCGGTTGTTCTGGAGGTCAATGTCGAAAAACGGAGAATCAACTTTGGGCTGAAGCCGTCGTTGTTTGAGGACGAGGACACCGACATGGACTCTGACGCCGGCGCGGCTCTGGATGAGGACAATGATAGCGACGACGATACCGACATGGAAGATGACGGAGCTCTGATTCAATTCCTCGGTACTGACAACGCCGACCAGTCCGACGATAGCGAAGTGGATGAGGATGAGGATGAAGATATGAGCGATGATGGCGATGACGAAACGCGGGTAAAGAAGACAGCTGGCCTGGCGGTTGGCAAAAAGTCGGCTTGGTCAACGGATCCCTTCAACGAGGCCGAGTCTGCATCAGAGGAGGAGAATGAGACCAAGCGTGGCTCTGACAAGAAGAAGAAGCGCAAGAAGGCCGAGATTCAGGTTGACAAGACTGCTGAGCTGGATGCACACGGGCCGCAAACGACGAGTGACTACGAGCGGTTGCTGCTGGGTCAGCCAGACTCGTCCGAACTCTGGATCGCGTACATGGCCTTCCAGATGCAGGTCAGCGAGCTGGCCAAGGCCCGAGAAGTGGCCGAGCGCGCCATCAAGACTATCAACATTCGGGAAGAGACGGAGAAGCTCAACGTTTGGGTTGCCTACCTCAATCTGGAGGTGGCCTACGGCAGCAAGCAGACTGTCGAGGAGGTGTTCAAGCGGGCCTGCCAGTACAACAACGAGCAGGAAGTCCACGAGCGTCTGGCCAGCATCTACATTCAGTCCGAAAAGCTTCAGGTAAGATGACTTCTCCAGCGTTCGAATAGCCTTACTGACCCCTTGCAGAAAGCGGACGAGCTGTTTGATGCGATGCTCAAGAAGTTTGGCGCCAAGTCACCAAACGTGTGGAACAACTATGCGCACTTCCTCCACGTCACGCGCAACGAGCCCGCTCGGGCCAGGGCACTGCTGCCACGGGCCACGCAGCAACTGGACAAGCGGCATCACCAGAGCATCATCGGGCGTTTCGCGGCGCTCGAGTTCCGGTCGCCTAACGGCGAGGCGGAGCGCGGGCGTACCATGTTCGAGGGCCTGCTGTCGACGTGGCCCAAGAAGGGCGACCTGTGGAACCAGCTGCTAGACCTGGAGACGGGCGCGCCTGAGGCTGACCCTGCGGCGGTGCGGGACGTCTTTGAGCGCCGGCTGCGCGTCAAGGGCTTGAAGCCGCAGCAGGCCGAGAAGTGGTTCCGGCGATGGGCCGCGTGGGAGGAGAAGCTGGATCCCAAGGGCAAGGATCGCGTCATGGCCAAGGCGCAGGACTGGGCAGCGGCGTACAAGTCGCGCAAGGAGGCCGAGTCCGCGACGCAGGAGGATGAGGATATGGAGGAGTAGCGTGGTTACAGCTTGGCGGGAGAGAATACGTCTACATTCTCATATGTACATTGTCGGACAGGGTTTATAAAGTCGATATCAAGGATTTCGTCGAGACTTTCTATCAAAAAGGGGGTGATTGAGATGGTCAACCGCGGACTGTGGCGTTCTCTGTTCTCTCCTAGGGGCACGTCTTCAACTTGAAGGATGTTGGTAAATACTATGTGGATTCGCAAGGAACTTGGAAAGGTAGAAGAAGTATGGATCCGAAAGGAGATGCGTGTCACAGTATAGTGACCGGAAAAGGGGATGCTTCAGGCAAGAATTTGGGTGTTTTGCAGAACTCGTACGAATACTAACTTGCATTCACCTCTCGTGATGGAGCACATGCAAGTAACCCGGGACATTCGAGATGTACATGAAGATACGCGATGCAACATCCATGAGAAGTGACCATTCCTATACTGCAGATATTCAGGCCGTCAGTAGTTATGCCGAGCGATCATCGTCTAATAGCCGACGCATGATGAACCACTGGGCGCTGGATCAAGGCCACACGCGCCAAGGCCGAGAAACAAGTCGAGAAAAAAGATCCACTTGCTTTCCCGTACTGCGCAACTTACAGTACACAACTAGAAAATCGTCCACTCGTTCTAGTTGGCGAGCACAGTCCATCTGGGAGATGCATGACAACGGTGGCATTATAGAAGCTTGTTACTATAGCTCGCCATTCGTTTCGTCTTTGCTACCCCGTCAACTTGGCTTGCTGGAGCAACGCAATCCTTTCTGGAGTTCGCATGGGGGAATGACTTTGGACCCTTGCCAAGCCGGATGTTCCCACCGTTTTGTGTGCTCGGAATCGTCAAAAGTGGGATGATGCGGTGCTTGTGGTTCGAGGGTCCGAGGGAACGGCTCTTACCGGGACACTGGTATGTCTGAAGTATGAGAAAATGTTGTTTCCAAAGAAGCTTGTTTTCTGGCAACCGATTGAAACATACTGTACTGTACATGTTGCTGTACTGAAAAGCGAGAAATCGGGTTCAGGTAGAGTTGAAACATATTAGGAGGACTGCCGCCGTTTTGGGTCCTGGCCTTGACAGTGGGATCAAGTTTGACTTAACTTTACAGTCTGACTTGGGTGATTGATCGACTAGTCATAATCGGACGGGTGCGACCACTTGTTATTTCCCGTGTAACACAAGATATAGATGGTATATCCTCCGAGGGATCGGCACGTTGTATTCGCGTGAGGCTGCTTTCTCCGGACTGGACTCAGGAGCCGGCGCAAACGGTAATGTGGAAGCCACGTGCAAAAGGATCCATAGATGGACAAGGTACCATGGGACGATTTCTCGATTGCTTCAGGAGAAGTGATGCTTAATAACCAGCAAGTAATGTGCAATACTTTGTATTTCATGCGAGAGCTAGGCGACGAGTCGTATGATGGTAACGTGTAGTGTGACGCGATTGGGCTATACCACTGGTATAGTACGTATATTCAAGGCTGGATACTGCGAGGCTGGATACTGCGGAAACAGAACCGATCATTGATAGAGGAAACTGTCTCGAGGCACATCTTGGTATATATCAAGGTAGCCCTGCCGCTCTTTCAGGCCTCGACTCTCGTCCGAGTTGTCATTATTGCCAAGAACCACTGCGTCACCATCCATTACAACATTTCTACGATGAAGCTCTCCACTACGCTCTTTACTCTGCTTGCTGGACTCACGTCCGCCAGCCCCGTGGAAAAGGCCGCGGAAACGACAGACGCCGCCAAGTACACACGCCTACCATTCGAGAAGTGGACCAACGACGAACTGCGAGAATGGAACCGTCAAGACATTCTCAGCCGATGGCCGGACCTGCCCGAGACGATCCTCGAGCGGTTCAGCGCGCAGCCATGGCTGGAAAAGTACCGCAAGTACAAATGGGCCATGGAGGTGCAGGACTGGGACTGGTCCAAGGCGTACGACATGGACGCCTACGTCGAGGACATCCACTGCGCCCGGGAGGAGACGTACGCCAGCTGCCAGCGCAGGTGCCGCGACCACTACCAGGACAAGTACAAGGTCGACGCGCCCATCTACGAGGGCAGCCAGGGCGTCTGGCTCAACCTGAGCCACACGGCGCCGGGGGAGTGCTTCCGGCCGACGCGGCTGTGCTGGAACCGGCTCGACTGGGAGCGCAAGGAGGAGGTGATTACGGAGCAGATTGGCGGGGAGAAGGCGCAGCCGTACATTGAGGGGAGGACGTATTCGGATATCGAGATTGTGCCGGGCATGCTGATTGTTCATCAGAACAAGTGGTGGTGTTGAAGGAAGAGACGTTGGTGTAGTGGTTACGAATAGGGGTAATGTGTGAGTATTCGAAGAGGTGACAACTCGACGACATGTCAGGAAACGTGACAACTTCCATAATATCAGAACAAAGCGGTAAAAGATGTATGCTTGATAGAAACAAGGATACAATGAGTCCAGTTGAATCTTAACGTCGTCGTGAATGGCGTAGGGTAGCCGGTGAATGATGAATCGACAAACTAAAAAGGACGAACCAATTGCAACAAGGAAAGCAATTGTCTGTGCTTTCGTCATGCCGCCACGCGATGCCGCAGTCGGCCGAAGCGCACAGACGGTGAGACGGCCGTGTCAGACGGGCATGGCGCTATTGGGCAGGAATTGCGACTTAAGTTATACTAGGTAAGTCTTGTCAAAAGGCAGCAGGATACAAGAAGAGGTAGAAAATAGGAGAGACACAAAGTCGAAATGTTTGTTTTCTGCCAAGGTACGTCCAGTACAGTACAGTACCTCAGTACCTGTAGTTGAGCACGTCACCGAGCGTGTGGGTAGCGCAATGAACCCCTCTTCCGTCGGCTCCTCGCTGTACTTGTACTTACCTGCCATCATGTCTCGTGCGGTCAGGCAATGTACAAAAACGTGTTCGGAGCTCGGCATGTCGCATCGGCCGTCCGACCAAGGGCGATTGACGGCATACAGCAATGTGAAGTAACTTGATTAATACTGTCGGCTGCAAAGTACGCAGAGAAAATGCCCAAAGGAAGGAGCAGCTTACAGCGGCAAGTCGGGCGAAGCGGGACGGGGACGAAAAAAAGTAGGTCACACTTTTTCTCTCTCTCTCTCTCTCTTAATTCCCTTGCTGCCGTCTCCTTTGCCAATCTCTTTAAACCTCGACATACTCGAAAGGACGGAACGGGGCTGGGAGGAGAATCAGCCAAAGCGGCAAGTTAAACATAAAATCAGACTTGATACTCCCGTGCAGGGAAAGCAACGATGCGCCATGGGGTGTCGCGTGTGCCGGGCGAGAAAGGTGAGAGAGAGAACAAGCCCCCCATCCCTATCACACATCCTTCGGTCCGTCGCTCCGGTCGGGGGCAAGGAAAATAAAAAAATTGGGCGGATGCTCGCCGACGGTCCAAGAAGACGCTCATTTTATCCGGTCATGATGATGGAAACCCAACATACATATTTCGTAAAATGGGCTTGAACTTAACGGTGTATCCATTGTCGCACATGGAAAACAGGTCAAATGCGACGGCCGCCCCGACGGATGCCGCAACTGCGAGCGCCTACAGCTCGACTGCATCGGTGACGGACCGACGGCGGATCAGAAGACGCCAGGCAAGACATCTGGATCGTCGTCGTCGTCATCGGCCTTGTCGACGGCCGACGTCGCCCTCCGCAAGATTCGCACCTACCGATCGTGCCAGAACTGCCGCCTCAGCAAGACAAAGTGCGATGGCGTCCGACCAGAGTGCGCCCGGTGCGCCGCAAAGGGACTCGACTGTCTCTATGATGGGGGCGAGGCGCCTCGATGGACGAGTAGTTTGATGAAGCGCCTCTCGTCGGGGGAGGCTGACGAAGCTCAAGGTGAAGCCGGGGATGGTGAGAATGATGGCGATGGCTCGATGATGCTCGCGGCAAAAGTTGCTGCAGATGGTCCGTCGCCGGATGCTGGCTCATCGTTGGGTTCGGCGAAGAGGAAGAGGCCGAAGCTTAATATGAAGGACGTGAACACGACTGATGCCCTTGAAAGCGATGACTATCTACCTTCGAAACGGCTTTCAGAAGACAACTTGCCCTCGTCGAGCTCAAGCTCTCACCCACTTCTTTGGTGAGTTTTCACACACTCAAATGCCCTTCTCATAGCTCACTCTCATAGGTTACTCTCACCCGAGCTTCCTACAGCTCGAAACCTGCGTCGCGTGGTCGAACAGTACTTTGCCAACGTTCATCCCCTTCGCTGCTTCTCCTTTGTTCATAAACCGTCCTTTATGCGCCAGCTGGACAAGGGACTCACTTCAGATGATGAGTCTGCCCTGTTACACATCATATGCGCTCACGGAGCTAGGTGAGTTGCCAATCGAGCACAATCAACTCCAGACACCCACACTGACAAACTCGCAGATTCCTAGTCCTCAGCAGCTGTCTACACGGCGAGCATGAGCCACCCCCTGCCATCCTGCGCACTGCTGGGAATCAATGGGCAAAAAGAGCCGAGTATCTCTTGCTAGCCAACTTTGGCAAGATATCGATTCAGAGACTCATGGTGAGATGATCTCACCAAGTCAAAGGATATCTACTAAACATCCAACTCCATAGACGGCCATTCTCTTACACGACTTTCACTTCCGGCTCGGCGAGTATGGTCAGGCTCTCATGATTAGCGGCCTGGCCGTCCGCATGGCCCACGCTCTCAAGATCAACACAGAGTACAACGCAGACATTCTCTGCGCCCAGACCGACGCCAACGCCCCGTCCGTAGCGTCGAGAGAGAGTCGACGTCGCCTCATGTGGGCGTGCTACGTGCTCGACGCCTGGGCCGGCAGCGGCGTGGACCAACTTACCCTGCTGCGGGAAAACGACATCAAGATACAGCTGCCGTGCAATGAGCGCAACTTTGGTCTGCGTATCCCCTCGGTGACGGAGACGCTTGCCGTCGGCCACGTGCTGCAGTTTCTGCCTCCGGCCATTGTGCCTCGGAGGCCCGCTGCGAATATGGGCATCATGGCTTATTACATTCGAGTCGTGGCTCTCTGGAAACGGATCGTCAGGTGAGTCCCCCTTCACATTCACTATTCACACTGCACCAATCGATCGCCATTCAGCTTCAACGACTAATACAATGACTAGATATGTCAACCATTTACATCCAAGCATACCGCCTTGGCAGCCGGACTCGCCCTTTGCTGCCCTCGACGCAGACTTGCACCTGTGGCGCCGGGAACTCCCTGACTTTGTCGAGTACTCTGCAGAGACCATCTACGCGCGTCTCGACTCGAATCAATTTGGGGCCCTGGTGCTGATTCACTGCACCTATCATCACAATTACCTCGAGCTGTACAAGCTCACCATGCCAGACCTGTTCAAACTAGCCAAGCCGATTGCCTTTCCGCCAGAGCATCGCGAATTCCTTCAATCCGCTCAAGCCAATTGCTACTACCACGCTCGACGCATTGCCGACATCCTATCCGATGCCGCAGAGCATGGTGTGCGGTATCTTTCAGATAGCTTGCTGCCGTTCTTCGTCTACGACAGCAGTCGCCTCATGTTATACTACGTCGCGAGGCTGTTGGATCCGAACTGGACCGACGCCGAGACAAAGATGAGGGACGCCATCAAGGCGGTCGAGAGCAATCTCCGCGTACTTAGACTCATGTCCACACTATTCCCAATCGCCCAGTCTCTGGTGAGTTTTACAGATATGGGCTGATTACCGTACGAAGCATACTGACAATCTCGATTAGTCCATGACGATTGAGAGGTGGCTGTCTAAGATGCAGCAGACGGTGAGCCAGGATGAACTGGTCAGCAGCTTACAGTCGGAACACCGCTTGGATGCTCATCGATCTGAACTGTAAGCAGCCTGACGCAATTATCCAACGCTCACACCACGACGTAAAGTGAGAATCTCAGGCTAATGCAAGTTATTTGGACAGACTAAACGGGGCACGAGCCAACTCTCGTCAAGCGTCATCGGAGTACATGCTGCCGCCTCTATCACTTTCGGGCCTAGACGGCGGTGTATTAGAATCCGAGAAGAGGCCCGGCGACGAGTCCCCCGGCAACGGCACGGCTGGCTGGAGCACCGTGAATCCCAACGCCGGCAACGGAGGCTCGGCGTCGTGGGACGGGACCAGCCTCGCGGCGCATCAGCTAATCGGCCTAAGCCAGGAAGTCCCCGTGAGGTCCAGCCTACAGCACGAGCGTCCCGTCGCGATGCAGATGTTGCCGAGAGTTCCTCCAGCGGCGGCCGTTGGTGCGCAGCCCATGTGCGAGGCGCTGGACCTCGACGACCTACAGAATTTCTTGAGCTGGGACATGTATGGCATAATGGAGATGGGCGGCGGGATCTCGAATGAGGACATGGACGATACTGTGTCGCAGTGCTGGACTGGGGCGATTTAATGAAGCGGTGGGTATATTTACATCTATATATGAGAGTCGTATAGTAAGTGTCCTGCCCACATTATATATATATATATATACGTGGTATATGAAGGCCGTCTCACACGTCATCTCCATCATAGAAAAAGGCCTTCTCGCAACACACTATGCCCTGCTTCTCAAAGACGACCTTGAGCGTCAGCAGCATATCCTCGGGCGCGTTGCAGAGCTGGACCTCTCTCAAAAGAGGGAAGCGCTCATGTGCCACCGCAGCCAGACGTGTGAAAGCCGGCATAAGCCTGACATCTGGCGCGTCGACACCTAATACGCGTATACTCGCCGGCAGAAAGTCCTGGAGCATGGTCTCGGTGAAGACGACGACGTCGTCCTGCGCTTGTTGTGCGTCGTTGGACGAGCTGTATATCGCAGACCCGGTGATGAGCAGCGATTCCAGGGCCGTCATGTCTCTCAGAGTAGCCACCTCACCGTCCCCCTCGCCATCCTCGCCGTCGCCGTCGTCAAAGTCAAACTCGTCGCAGTCGGCCATGGACAGATCCAGCGCGACGTGCCGCAGCGTCTTCTTGTCCTTGTTCTCCCCGCGCTCGCCCTGGGCCGCCAGCGCGCGAAGGATATCGCGCGGCCGGGCCTCGCCCTCGTCTGTCACGCAGGCGCCGCCCGAGGCGTACGAGAAGCTGCGCAACTCGGGGAACCCGGCCATCACGGCTCGGAAGCATTCTCGCCGGAGGGAGCTGTGGCTCACGTCGAGCGTCGTCAGGCGCGCGTGCGTGGGGCCGGCGTCGGCGCCAGCTGCGCCGTTGCAGCGCAGGATGCGCAGACGTGGCGCGGCGTCGAGAAGGGGTTGGAGCGAGCTGATGTCGAACCCCATCTCCGTGTCGCCGTGCCTAACCCAGGCCTCCTTGAGGCGAGGTAGCGATGCGTACGGGATGGCTTTCGGGAACCAGTAGTACGTCTCGAGATGGAACGACTCAATGTCCGGTACGAGAGAGAGCATGAGAGCCGTCAGGAGCTCAATATCCTCGTGGTCTGAACCCGAGTTCCCCCCTCCGCCGCCCTCGTTTCCTTCCTCCTCCCCGTCGTCGTCGTCGTCGTCGTCGTCGGTGGTGACGGTGTTCTCTCCCCCGACGGCCCGCAGCTCGGCTTCCAGCTCATCGTCGCACACTGCCGGATCCGACCGCCAGCCCTCGTCCAGACAACCCGAGTCCATCATCCAGAGATGCCGAACGGCGGCGGCGAGGTCCGGCCGACGAAGCAGCGTGCGCACCACGTGCGGCGCGTGCTCCCCCGGGGACAGCACGCAAAACACCCTGTGCTGGGCGAGGGAGCGCATCGGCTTGCATGTGCGCGAGACTCGGGACAGCGCGGTGCGACGGGCGGCGCGGTCCTGGCGCTCGCCTTTCTCCTCGGACATCCATGGTTCGCAGATGGAGTCTTGTGGGAGGAGAGATGCTGGACAGAGCTGATCCAAAATGTTTTCGAGGATCTCGGGAGGCAGGGTGAGTAGCGAGCCCATTGTTGATGAATGTATGGGAGTACAGTATAACTTGGTTCCAGAGTATGATCTGGCTTGAGAATTGCAAGAGGTATAAGTGCCGTCTCTGCTGGCACGAAGTTGTCGAGGCAGACCGCGCTTGGCTTGGTATAAGCCAGTTGTTTCGTCCTTTTGAGCAGTACCTTGGAGCAATGTGGCAATGCAAACAGTTGAAGTCATAGACACGGACCTATACTAGAGAAAATGAAGAGCTTTCATAATGTGTTGAGCTTATAAGTAAATTTCAAGCCAATCTCTTTTCTTTGAGGGCTCATCCCGGCGACTCACCATGACAACTTACACGAGTTTCCCCATTTTTTCTAGGCTCCAGTGCCCTAGGGGGGAGAAGCTTGAACTAGGCCCCCAATCTTCTGAGTGTGACGAGCCGGCCTTTGCCTCTTTCTGGCTAGCATGGCCGAGTTGTGGGCATGAATGCTTGAAGAATCGTTATGGGGTTGCTACCTAGGCCTAGGTGCTTGGGCATTGCGCTGAGTTGCTTCGTAGCGCAGGAAGTAATAGTATCAAGACAAGTTTCGAGCTCACGAGAAAAAGCGAATATGCCTGCAATTACTGTGCCAAAAGATCTTTCTTTCTGGTCGCTAGTCCTCGGCCTCAATGCTTTCTCAAACGAGCACACCAGACGGTAATACGAGATTGAAAGAAAGCGGCAGTCGTATCTCGCTGCTGCATTCGATCTTTGATCAAGATGGATCAACACACGAGTGCGGATTTTGAATTTTGGTATTATTGAGAGGCACTTCGGCACGGCGGTCAATCAGAAGACGCAATGCACCGTCTCGCACCGAGCGCTGCTGCTGTTAGTGCCGTTTCTTGGGTTATAAGCCTCATCCCGAGTCGCAAAGAGTTTATGAATTTAATTGCGAGATAAGTAGCTTCAAGAAGAGAAAGAGAGGTGAGCCTTGGTCTTTCTCAAGACTGAAGATGTGTCAAGCTAGTTTTCCATTGGATGTGGACTTGCGGGAAGCACATGAGTTCATAAATAGATGAAAAGGGGTCAAACCGATGACATAAGAGCGTCTGACTCTGTTCAATGTGCTGAAGAATGTGTTGCACAAAGGCAAGTTATTACCCCGTAACTCCGATCAAATTGGCGAACCCCAAATGGAGGTGTTGTCCTGTTACATTCGGCGTCTATAGTGTAACAATGGCAGTTGAGGATAGACCTTGGCTGGACACGTTCATCTTGAGCCCCCGAGTCTATCCAAGAGTCAGAGACATGACAGTTAGACGTTCTAATCTCTAAGTATTACTCAGGTGTACTTTCAAAGACTTTGTATACTTTCATAGACTCGGGTCTGTCTTTGCCTTGCTGTTGTCCACGGCATACTCGCGTACGTCGCCTTTTGTCAAGTCCCTTGCCGTTGGAGTTTGATCCACGTCGAGACTCAACATGGATGGAGGCAGAGTTGTAGTGGGCGAGATCAAATTTCTACGTGATGATGGAACTCAGCCATCCATCGTGTACCGTTTGAGCCTATCGAAACCTCTATAGGCAAGGGACACGCCAGAGGCTCGAGGCGGACCAGCAATTTTTACACTCTCATCAAGACTGTATCCAGTCAACTGCACGAGCACCATTTTACGAGAACTTGAGTTCTGAGGGAAAATTTCGCGTGACGGAGATTTATTGGAAGGCCTGGTCAAGTGTCTGGCTTGAAAGCCTTGCCTTTATAATATCAAGCTGGATGGTGCCTCTCGACGAAGGCGCCGCTCCTGCGTATCTGCGACCACTCTACCGGCACCGGGTCAACGCGCATGCGGTGAGGGGAGCCGAGGAGAATTCCAGAAGAGTCGCATGCCTTGCTCTAGTCGTGCTAGTGAGCAGCAGTATATTCCTAGACATTGAAAGAGGGACGAGGGTACGGGGTCCAGCGTCTCGCAACATTGAGCAAACAGCGTTTTGTTATTTTCATCACTGGCTAAGGTTAGACAAGCTGGGTAATTGGCTGGATTCAACTACAAACAAGGGTCTCGAGTTCTTCAACATCACCTCGAGCAAGGTATTGTAGACTCAACGGACTCGGCAACCGCAGAGATGAACCGAACGGCCGGCCTCGGTCTGCGTGTCTCAGACAAACCCCCGGATCCAGCACCGTTCGTCTCGTCTCGCGTATCGGCTGGAACGCGTGCCCAAGACATCAGACGGGCCCGGGAAGCGTCGAGTGTCAAAAGAACCCCTGGAAATCAAACAATAGCTAGTCAAGGTCAGGCTGGCGCGCGGCCGCCGCCGCCTTCGCCCCCCCTTTCCCCCCCCATTGTCCCGCCCCCTCCCCCTTCCCGGGACGGGCTCCCGAAGCCGGCTCATGGTTGGCGTCCGCGTGCATACATGATACAATAGGGGGGTCCCCATCAAAGTTCAGCCCTGTTTCTGGCCTAGCAAGGTTTTGAGTTCTCTTGTCATGCGGCCGCCCTAGCCGCTTCTAGTTTGTCTTGGCTGTCTACGAGGTAGATGGCGTTTCGGCAGAGAGGGAGGGAGAGGGAGACTAGGCTCGGCAGAGGCAGAGGCAGAGGCATACATGAACTTTGAGTCTCTTTCTGGTTGTTCGCGTCGAGCGGGAGGGCACGAGTAATGCAAGCATCCACAAAGCTTTCTCTGTCAGCCAAGGACAATGTGCCTTGGAGGAAAGCAAGATTGGGGGCCGTCTGAAGTAAGGCATGACCTGGCTTGAAATAAGCATATTCTTCTTCTTAAAAGGCCCACTCGCTCTCCATTGTTGTCCGCCCTCTTCATTTCGTCTCGTCTCTCAAGATCACTCAGTCCTCTCTTTCCACGGCTTTAAACAAGTCAACTCGCCCTGTCTCGGCATCCGACTTGCGAACTGACCTACGCTCACTTCATCTCACATACATCGACAGCATCCATCGAATTCCAGGCTCATCCCCTCTTTTTTTCAAGCCTTTCGAACCTAAATAAAACCACCAAGACCTACCGTCAGCACTAGCACACAAAGAAACGATGAAGTGCCATATCCTTGCCCTCGCTCTCTCGCTCGCCAGCTTCGCGGCCGCCGCCCCCGCGCAGTCTCGGCTCAACTCCGTCAACGAGCTGCAGCCCTGGTACGAGCCTGGCGGATGCTCAGGGAGCTACAGAGAGGAGTGCATGGGCACCGCGATGTTCTGCAAGATGCAGGACGAGGCGGCGTGTCTAAAGAAGAGAAGACCGGCACCTGGAAAACGCCAGCAGCATCCGGGCGCAGATGTGCAGCTCGCAGTAAAGGTATACAGCCACTCGGGTCTCCGTTGAAAAACGGGACAGAAACAAAAGAGACGAGATGAACAACACCTGACGATGAATGAATGACTGGCCGCAGAGGAAGAGCGGTGCGAGGCATAACGAGACTTCGCCGTTGTCTAAGCTCGGCTTCGGGACTGGGGAGAAGCACACAAGTCCTGATTCGACGCAAACGCCTCACGCGCTTGATGGGTTGCCAAACCCCGTGCGAGCCGAGTTGTAATTCGGGATGTCTGAGAGGGGTATTCGAGCCGGCACTCGAACGAGAACCCGCTTCGACTTTCTAGAAGTCTATTGAAAGCCCATGACTTTCAAGGACGACCCTCGTCAAGCCGCGGCAATGGCCGGGCTCTTTTCAGCCTGTCTGATGTGAAGGAAAGGGTTTCTGGAAACCCAGCCATCGCTTGACTCGCAGGAGCAACATACTGCAGCTGATTCGAAGCTCGAGAAGCACAGGCTCTCATGGCTCGACGTCGATCAGACACGCATGCAGAGCGAAGTCGATTGGCTGCTGACGCATGGGACACATCAGATCCGAGACTCACATCTCACTCAACATCCTTATAATACGTTACACGCTTAATGACGAGATACTACAGAAAAGACACACAATACTGAACTCGATATTCGGGACAAGAGAAGTCATGGAATCCGAAATCTTTGACATGTGACTGTCGGCTTGATGCATCTCCACTTGCCGTCCTTCGTCGCACACTGTATGCTGTTACTGCATCTTTAAGCCCGCCATGCATGATTTGTATCTTCTTCGCCCGAATCATGGATCCAAGTGGAAAGGATAGTCGACATTGATGCAAACATTGCAACCACTCAAACTACAGTATGCAACTATATATAAACAGCCCCTTCATAGGAGATATCATGTCTCCGTTGTCGGCAAGGCCTCAAGTCCGGTCGCGATGCATATTGGAACGTCAACATCTGTTATACTGTAAGCTGCATGCACCCGACTGCATCTAATCACGACATACAGAGTTGCACATGCTTGATGCCCACTCTCGTACCCGCGGCAGGACATCAGCGAGCTTGGGCTCATGCTTCTGAGCATCGGAAAACCGATATGAGAGACAGGGAGTCAGAGAGAGCTCGACGGCGCGCCGAACGCCCCAGCTGCAGGCGTGCCCGAAAGACGCCAGCAAATCTCATTGGCAAGCATTTCATGTCTCACATCTTTGGGCTACGAACTGGTCCAGGCCAGGAGGTCTCGATTGGTCGGCGCCGGGCTGCAGGCGGCAGCGTCAGAATCCGAGACATTTCTTTTTGGGCACGGCAGCAGCAGCAGCAGCAGCAAGACGGGTGCCTACGGATTGCCGAGACGCTGCGCAACAACAGCCCAGGCGGGCTTCTTAACTCCGTTCACGTTTTTCTGTGCGACGGCGACAGAATGACTCGCTGGCGTGCTGGGGGGAGAGGGAAGGGGATCGTCTTTTGGAAAGTCTAGAAGCTTGGATGAGAAACACTCCTTTTCTTTTTCTTCTTCTTTGGTTCGTCCATTTTTGTCTCTGAAGGTCTGGTCTTTCCTTCTCGTGTATCGGAATCGGCTCGGAAGCCATGATGAAAGCGACAACGATCCCCGGACACTTTCCGGGCGGTGGGGGAGAAAGACAAGCGAGATCTGGGCACTCATTGTCCGGACTCCGGAGCAATACACTTTTTGAGAAGACAGAAGCATGCTGTATGTACGGTACGCCGGCGAAGCTGAATGAGGAAAAACGGGCGAACAGACAAAGACGTCGGCAGAGCAAGGATAACACGAACCAGCGGGGGAAAAAGGGAAGGGGGGTGCTAGGGGAAAAATAAGAAAATAATAATAATAGTAATGATAACCCAGTGGCAAGGGGAAAGAAAACCTCGTTGGTCTCACCGCAGGGTTCCAAGGCTTGGTGCGCAGCGGGCGTGCAACGGATCGAGCGCCGTGCCCGGCCGTCAGCATGTAACTCCCAGTGCCATGTTCCCGTGTCGTTCGTTTAAACCGTCCGCGGTGCCTCGCTTCCTAGTGTCTTTGCATTGGACTCCAGTCTTTTGCGAATTCGCTTGATACTTGATGAGGTTGTGTTCCTCCCAAGAAAGACTCAAGTCAAAAGGAAACCAAAAGGGAAAAGGCGAGACACCATGAATCTGCTGTTGCGGTTCTGCGCCGTCATCATCGGCGCTTCGGCCGCAGTTTCGGCCGCCGCCGTTCCTCCCCGGGCCGTCGCCGCCGCTCCGTCCGGCCGCCGCGCCGTCACCACTTCCGAGACCCGCGACTCATGCGAAAGCTTGTCAGCCAACGGTAATAGTTCCAGCATGCCGAGAGCTTCTTGGGATTCGCATTTCCACGTCACGGATCCGGAGCGGTATCCCCTTTTACCGGATGCGCAGTACACCCCTGGCGTGTACACGGTCTGGGAGAACAGTGTGTTTGAGAGGAGCATCAGTTGCGAAAATGTCGTCCTCGTGCAGCCTTCTATATACGGATCAGACAATTCGCTGCTTCTTGACTCGCTCAGGGCATACGGCCCGAAACGAGCGCGGGCCGTTGTTGTACTTGATGATCCCGTCGCCAACTCGACTCTTTTAAACGACTGGCATGCTCTGGGCGTGAGGGGCCTGCGACTTAATATCAAGAGCAAAACAACGTCCGAGTCGATTGCGCAGTTGGAGAAGAGGTTGCGGAGGTATGCCCAGGTTGTCAGACCACTCAACTGGGTACTCCAGATTTACGCCCCGATGACTGTGATTCCGTCCCTGAAACCAGTCCTGACGAACCTCGGAATACGCATAGTCATTGACCATATCGGGAGTCCGGTTATGCCCGATCCGTCAACATTATCAGGAGACGTTGATCCGTACAGCCTCTCTGGGTTCAACGCGTTGAAGGACCTTTTACGTCAGGGCAATACTTGGGTAAAGGTCTCTGCTCCGTATCGCTCTTCACGGCAGCCTTCCGATGGCTTGTATCGCGACTTGGATCCTGTCATCCGAGAACTCTTCACTATAGCCCCAAATCGGCTGGTCTATGCCTCGGACTGGCCACATACCAGATTTGAGGGCTTGGATATCAGACCCTGGACTGAGCATCTGATTGATCTTACCGGGGAAAACGAGGACCTCCGGACGAGACTCTTTAGAGAAAACGCCCAGGAGCTTTGGGGGTCTTGAGATTATTTTCGAAGATGCTGAAGACAGCATGATCTAGACTTCTGTGCGATGTCGAATACCAAAAATGAGCATAAACACAGCAAAAACCACGAAAATGTCGACGTTGGTCAGATAAGAACCCGAGCGTTATGCCTTTTGCCGAGCTATCCAATGACCTGAACTGGATGATGTTAGGGTTTTCCTCACAGGCACGGTATAGGCGCACTAAAAAGTTGCTGCTATTGACTGGCGTTGGGAATGAATGTCATGAAGGGGTGTAGGGGTGGGCTCAATTATAGACAGATCGAGATCGCGGCTCCGCAGGCCTGATGAATAGCGCTGAAACGTTCCTTACAGTAATAGTAATGTTTACATTAAAAGACATGAATACAAATCCAATGATGAGTAGAAAGAGAAATCATGAATGCTATGCTAGAGGATTAGAATCTCAAACGTCACATTACCAAAGCCTTTAGAGGGATTCGTCATGAGAACCCATCATCACAGGCACTTGGTAAAAAAACTCGAACTTGATAATGAGGGACTGTTTTTTTTAGTGTTCAAGATCTCCGCAACCAAGCCTATGCTTGCAAAAGACCATCATGAATCTTTTAAGAATACTTTGGGTTTAATGTAGATTGACCAATCGACTGTAATCAGATATAGGACTTCTTAAAAGCAAAGACAGCACCGCTCGCGTGCCTATATTTCGAATATGTACTTTTACATATCTACAGTATATGTACGATAAAGGCACTAACATCTACATGAACCTCTTGTCTCATGGTTTCCTGTAAGCGGAGAGAAACTCAATGACTGCCGGCGACGCATCGAAGACAGCGTCTTTGCCTGGCCACTTGTGCCCTTGGCCATCCATCTTGACATGGCGCAGCAGACCGTCTCCGCCCTTGCACTTCCACCGAATATCGTGAACACTCCGTGGCAGATCCTTGGTCGTAGACGTGGTGCACTGGTTCCTCTTGGCCCACCGGGAGAGCCAGTCGGGGATAGGGGGAACGCGACCTCCGCGGCCGTCGCCACCTTCGTAGGGAATCGTCTTATCCGCGGTGCCGTGGATCTCCATCATGGGGATGGAAGAGCGCGCCGGGTGACAGTTTTTGTTGCCGTCGACATCCGTGTAAAACGCCCCGGAGACCGGAGCAAACGCTGCGAATTGCCCGCCGTGCTCGGGGGAACAAGCCAGGGTTCCGGCGAAGCCTGCGCCGTTGGAGTGGCCAGTCGCGTACACGCGCGACTCGTCGATGCAGTAGTTGTCCTTGAGTCGGTTCACCAGGTCCGTTGTGAAGACCTTGTCGCTCACCCCCTTTTTCGCATATGTAGGGCCCTCCCAGTGTTTCTATACGGCGCAAGTCAGCCTCAATGATTCATTTACACAGCCGTGAGTAGTGTGTCTTTACCTCTACTCCTGCTGGATAGACGGCAATCATGTCCGGGTTGACGCTCTCGTCAGAGAAGCGCGTCTGTCCCTCAAACTTTTTGGGGTTGTTGCCCGCGCCATGGTAGGCAATGAGCAGCGGCTTGGGCTTATCGGGCTTGTAGTTCTTTGGCAGATGTATCCGGTATGTTCGAGTGCCTCCGCTGCTCTCGAAACTGAACTCGCGCGACTCGCCGACAAAGTTGTGTGTCTTGCCGCAGCCAGAAGAACCGCGCCGATGAACAACGGCGCCCTGGACTGCACATGCGAAGGCTAGAAGGACGGCCAACACGCCTCGTCTTGATCCTGGACCCATGATGAATGACGAGGTTCCAATAGCAAAGAAATAAACAAGAAAACGTAGAAAACTACAAAATGTACAACATGTGGAAAAGCAACGGGTGGCCGAGGGACAGAGCAAGCTCTCCCTCTTTTATTAAAAAAGCACGATCCTCCTTCGATCCTGCAGTGACATGCTCAGCCCGGGAGACCCATGCAATACAGTAGGTCCGTCAGCTTAGTCGGGACTGCTCATCATGGGCGCGGCGACCCCGGTCGGTCAACCACCGGCGATAGCATGGGCTTGGTGAGCGGGAAAAGCGCACAAGCTCAAGCCGAACCACGACCATTGTGGAGTCGCGCGGCCGGAAGAGCAGCGCTTTGACAATGCCATTCATTCATGGCTTCGGTCCGCTGACAAGCAAGGTGCCGAGTACAGTAGAGCGTCAGCATCAATCCCAAAGAAGGCACTAAAGTATGACATGCGTGAGCGGCTCGTGCTGTGCGCCATGGCGTAAGATACGAAGCGTCAGCCAGGCCTTTGCTCGAGCGAGACGTCACCTGGGCGGCCCCAACTTGAAGCTTGAGCAGGGGGCCATCTATTCGTGGAACGGCTTTGACGCGGCTTTGTTTCCACGTGTCGGACCCGAGATGACTTGGAGCCGAGACGATCTCATTTGCTTATGCCTGACTACTTTTTAAAGACAAAGTTCTTCAGGAACAGGCTCAAGTGAACCGCCTTCAACGATGGCGAAGAACAATCGTGCGCTATAACGAAAACAGTCTAGTAGAGAAACACGGTTCTTAATGACAAAGAGCAGTTGGCTGCGGGAATACAATAGAGGAACTAAATGTTCAGGGTTCAACTAGTCTCACACGGCCGGCCGGCAACTCCGCTCAACGGCAATTCGGCTCTCAGTTTGCAGTCGTTTCTGTCAGATGAATGACTGAAATACGGCTCAAGTCACTTACTTGTACAAAGATTAGACTTACTTAAGACGAAACGCTCTTATCTCTCAGCTTGGACGATCGCAATGTTTGTATGGAGGATAAACGATGTAAAGGCTCCGTCAAAGCAAAGCATTCCTCGATCCATTGCATGATCCTGCTAAGACCGCATCGAAACCCCGGACGCAGCGCCAGAGCCCGAGGTCTCTACATTGATGAAGTCGATGTATTCTGTTGAATCTTCAACGGTGCAATGTTACCATGATACTTTGACCCTGCTGGAAAATGTCAAAATGACACCACACCTGAATTGAAAAAAAAAGAGCGCGCTTAGAGTTTTCGGGGTCCTTTGATCCAACTGCATTGTTCCCCTTTTCCGCCTCTTATCTAGCTCCGGTGACGCAGTGGAGCCGCAATTGTCATGACTTCTTCGATGAGTACACGAGATCGTGCAATATGTTTTTCCTTGTCAATATCTAGGAGCATTTCGCCAAGAAGAAGTGTGATGGTCTCGATCTGCAGAGACTGCTGACCTCTGGACCCTGTAAAGCCTGATCTTTACCAGAAATTCAAGTATCATCGATCGCGTTGTTGTAGATGTCTACACAAGATACATCATAATTGCTTCGGCTACTCTCTGGATAGTACGAACTCTCTAAACAGTAATGCACTGAAGCAACACCCCTCTCATGTGGAAAGACTCGGCTTGAATGACTTGAGATGAACTGAGCTGAAACCTTTGCGTTGGGCTAATATGGCCTTTTTGACATCACCTCACTGATCGATGATTACTTTGTGACTGCATACAGTATGCCCGGGAGAACTGTTATTGTTACGTATCCAGTCAGGAGAAACATACGATTTGAGCGCTTGTAGTGTTGCAGTAACATCAGCTTCTTGATAGTCATAGAAGCATAGTTTCAGCATAATGAAAGGAAACAAGAAGAACACGAGCTACGTATTGCGATTACGATCCAAGCTCAATTTATAAATCATATTACGTATATTGGAAGATACACATGGTGAAACTTCTCATCAGAACCCGATTCCGGAGTTTCGAACTGCTCAGCAGAATCGAAGCATTCATTAGCCAATAAACAGGCCTAACAGGGTTGTGGGCTCATTTCCAGGGACGAGAGAAGGATCATCTAAGTTCCTCCCCGAAAGTTTAAAATGTCGCCTTGGAGGTGCTGACTAGAAAGTACGTACGAAGTGCTAGGTCTGGTCATGTCCGAAGGCAACTGAAGTCTCTACTTCTCGCCGATAAAGTTGAGTCGAGATGAACATGTATATTACCTGGGACATCAACGTCCGCTCGAGTCGACTTTCGCGACTGCTCAACCAGAAGTGAATATCTCATCAAGCAACTGAAAGTAACCATGACCTTGTTCTTGAATTTCCTGACAATTATCTTGGCCACATGGGCTGCGACGGCGTTCGCGCAGTCTCGAGCTCTGGGTACGTTGAAGTTCAAGCTCGAATCCAGACTTTATGAGTGTTATTGAGCTTGTTCCTGACAATATGTAGGTGAACATGGTGAAATCTCAAGCCTGAACAACGCAAGCATTGAAGATATTGCGCGTGGACTTGACAACGGTTGCTTCACCAGCTTAGATCTTGTTAGGGTAAGCATCACATGGCTGTTCTAGGAGATCTGGGCTAAGGTGATTGAACTTTTAGACATACATTTCGCGTATCAACGAGGTCAATGAGCAATTCCATGCGGTTACGGAAATCAATCCGGAAGCCGAGGACATCGCAATATCTCTTGACAATGAGAGAAAGACATCCAGACGCAAGTCGTAAGTATGCACATAACTACTGGTTGGAAAACCACGTTGACTATAAAGCAGATCATTGCACGGTATTCCTATATTGCTCACCAACACGATAGCCACGCACGACAAGATGAATAACACGGGTATGTACGATTCTTCCTGCCTCAACTTTAGGCAATACTTATAGATGAGAATAGCTGGATCATACGCCCTACTTGGAGCGACCGTTCCTCGAGATTCTGGAGTTGCGAGGAGACTCCGCGAAGCAGGAGCCATTATTCTCGGCAAGGCCAACCTCAGCCAGTGGTCCAACCTGAGATCTACCGAATCCCCGGACGGCTGGTCAGCGCATGGTGGCCAGGTCAAAGCTGCTTACCACGAGGATCAAGATCCTTCGGGATGCTCAAGCGGAAGTTGCGTAGCTGCCGACCTAGGCCTCGCTGCCGCCTCCATCGGCACAGACACAGAAGGTGGTCTACTGTGGCCGGCGGAACGAAGCAACGTCGTGGGACTCAAACCGACCAGGGGCCTCGTGTCGCGAGACCTTACGATCCCAGTATCTATGCGGTATGACACCATTGGACCTATCGGACGCTCTGTGCGTGACGTTGCATATGTGCTACAGGCCATCGCGGGCAAAGATCCGAAGGATCTCGATACGCTTGATATTCCAAGCATACCGAGTTACGTCGACGCTTGCGACACGACTCGCATCAAGGGCGCACGTATCGGGGTGCCTTGGGATGTAATCCTGTCGAAAGTGGCACAACAGCAACTCGGAGGACCGTTGTTACCTAAAGAGCTCAAGGCCTTCAACGAATCTCTAAGATTACTGGAGCAATCTGGAGCAGAAATCGTGGATACAACGTTCCCAGCCCACGAAGAAATCCTGAACTCCAAACTCATGATGTTCTATGGAGATTTCCCAGACGATCTGGCTCTCTATCTGCAATCGCTGTCAAGCAACCCGCAACACATCAACACGCTGATGGACTTGAAGTCCTTTACACAGCAAAACGAGTTTGAAAAGGGCAAAGAGTATGGAACGCAGATGTGGGATGCGCTTCTGGATCCTGCCATGAGGTCCAGGGACGGACAGCCGTTCAACGAGACGTTGTCTCAAGTGAGAAACGCCTTCGAAGTTCTGGGAAAGAACGGCGGTCTCATGGGCGCGTTGGAGAGGGACCAACTGACGGCCGTCGCCTTGCCGACGCGGTTATCACCGACCTTTGCCACCATTCACGGTGCCCCGGTGATTACGGTGCCTTCGGGGCATTTCCCGGAGGACACGGCCGTCGTGAGGCTCGAGCGCGGCAACCTCGTCCATATTGGACCGGGAGTGCCGATCGGGATTTCCTTCTTGGGTCAGCGATGGTCTGAGGCAGACTTGCTGGGTATCGCGTACGCGCTGGAGCAGGGCAAAGGGTTCAGGGGCCGGGTTAAGCAAAAGGTGCTGCCCAAGACTGATCTCAAAGTCCAGTGTTGAGCGGGAGCTGGCAACATTGTCGTTGGCAGAATATTAGCGTGGATGATAGGGAGACAAAATATCAAGATACCCGAACAATGAAGTCGCCTTCGAAAGGCGTCTCTCGTGTCCCTTGGCCCATTACAGGACGTCGAGGCGCAGAGTAACTGAGGAGTCACCGCAATACTTCATGGCCTTTCAGTCCGTCATTTCGTAGATCGGGATGTTCAAATATTGGAGTAGCTGAAAGACGACTCTTACAAACCTATTCGCAATTTCTGGCATGATGTTGGTCAAAGGTCGGGCTTGGCTAGAAGGAAGAGGATCTTGGTCATCTGTTGTCGTTTCAGTATTTGTTTGCTACTCTGGCGCTCGCACCTCGTCAGGCCCATACATATTGTCTCTGGGCTGGCATCATGTGGCTTCTGGGCGCGGTGTCTTATTCGCTCCATCGTTGCGGCTTTAGCGAGCAGCCATCACCGACTCCACGGAGCGCCCTCCGTACTGTCGGGTCGCCCAATGTGATGAGCGCCCCTTCGGTTCCTATGGGGGAGTGCCAGGGATCGGCGACAACACTGCGGAATCGCATCCTTCTTGACGTTCTAGTAGCAACCTTTGCTTGTGCGACAAGGACCGATCTCGACCCCAGGCGGTGACTGGTCATTCTTCCGGCGGAGGTCTTGACTGGACCGTGACTGAGTATGCAAGTAGAACACTGTTCAGATGCCATTACGACGCCTCTTGCGCGCTTCTCGCCTGATAAAGTCGAGGCGGACATGCATTAGTCGGGATGCCAACGCCGTGTATCGTCAATCTTTGAAGAAGTTTCTTGAGATGTACATGTTCATATGCCTGCCGTACGTACAGGGACCTCGGAAATGCAAATCCTTTGCCATGGCCTCTTTATCCCAACTTGACTGATTGCATTGAGCGCCAAAAGATGTGAACCCCTGAACGTCTGAATCATTCGGGGGGCCAGATTCCTGCACATCCCCCTACCAGATGCCCCCAGGGACCCTCGTATCAACGGACAAGTGGCAGAACATAACGAACAGGGAAAAGTCATCCTGTACGTGCCGTGCAGCGAGCAGCCAAATATTGGAACTTGACATGCAGCCCTACCTCACACCTGGCCTTTCGAGCCGACGCCTATGCTCTTGGCAGCATCAGCGTGCATGACCACATGCAGACGGAAGCTGCTACGTACGAACAGCAAATGGATAACAGCAAGAAATTTTCCTTCACTTCAGCTGCGGTCGACATGACTACTCTTTACCGATTCTGGAATCTAGGTAACCCCCCCAAGTTGAGCCCAGGTGAGCCCAGGTCAATGGTTGAATCCGTGATGAGAAGATTATATCGGGGATTGCGCGTTTCTCAACAAAGACGTAATACGGCTCGACCGGGTCCTTTGAGAAGTGACGGCACCTGTCTATTGGGCGGCCGCCAGACTCCTGGTCCCGGTGGTCTTGGCCGAGCCGATGCAAAATTGCCAGTGTCACCATACCACACACTGCCCACCCCCCAATCCCGACGGTTAATCACAGCCCGCCACAGCCATGACCCGGAACCCGGCCAACGGCGGCGTCTCCTACCTACCGGTAGTAAGTTAACTGGTCCATTGACCCAGGCTAGGGACTCTGGTACAGTACGCATATAGAGCAGGGTGGTCTGCCACGGAGTCGTCTCCCTATTTTGGGGGTTGAGGTCCTTTTATGCAGCTCCTCCGAAGCATGGCGAGCCCGTCGATTGGTAGTTGATTGCGGCTCTTCTCCTTAGCCGCGATGACCGGCATACATTGGAGTGCCAAGCTGAATGAAGCACGCAGGGCACTGCACGATTATAATCCCATGTGATAGTATCACGGCCGTGATGGCATTAGCATGAACGCCTCTTAGCCGACTGGGGGCGGACGACGGGGGGTTGGTCCGGGGCATGCCGCTGTCCACCCCGGGGGAGCAATGCCACCAGACAAGGCCATATGTCAGTCACTGTAGGACACGCGATGGAGCGTACCACGGTGATGCCCCATGGATGGGGAAAAAAGAAGCAATTCACTTTGCTCCTCTTCCTCGTTCCCTCCAGCCCTTCTTCGTCCCTAGGCCCGAGACAAAACTGACTGGAAGAGGGTGTGGCGGCAGAGCCTGGAACGACTGGATGGTCCACAGCCGGTTTATCCCTCGGGCCATTGACTACGGGCTTTCGTCTTCACCGTCTAAACCTTACTGAGGCTTCTCTCTCTCTAGCCAGACGATGCGTCATATATGCACACCAAGCACTCTAACTGCGTCAGCCTGTCTTTGCAAAGTCTGTCCCCCGATTGGGCCCCCCCTTTGCCTCCCACCAGACGTCGGCGCCGCTTCAGGGCCGGCCCAGCTGATGAGGCGGCGCCGATGAGCGACGCCGCGCCACAGTTTCTTGCCCTCTGGCCTTTGCCAAGGTGTTGGTGCCGAGAAGGGGGGGGAGGGGAGGGGGGGAATGGATCGATTTGTGAGGACCAATTCAGGGCAATCTCTTGTCCTTGCCGGCGGTGTAACTCTTTGCGAGACCCGCAGGTGCAGCAGGCTTGCTATATCTAGGTTAGAGGCCCGGCTCTGCCACTTAACCTCGAGTTATTCTGTGTGCTCTCTCTCGGCTTCGATGACAGTCCAGTCCAGCCCTCGTGTGTGTACGACGCCGGCTCCCCGACGCTGATACGATTATCTACCAGGATCCGTGCTGACCACAGTCGTTACTCCACGTTGTTCAAAAGCACGGCCGACAGAGACCTGCTTGACATCATGGATTCGAAGCGGAGCCCGAGTCCGGACCTCCTCCGGTCCCCGGCCGATGCCGAATGCGGAGCCATTTCGGAAACGACACCGTTACTCCGGCCCTCCCCCGATGCTGCAGGCGGCGAACAGACCGTCATTACAAAAGATATCTCCTTCCTGCGGCTCACACTCATAATGAGCACGGCCTGGATCGGTGTCTTTCTCAGTGCGCTCGATACAACCATCATCGCCACCTTGTCCGCACCCATCTCGAGCGAGTTCCGATCGCTGAGCCTGTTATCATGGCTAGCAACGGCATACCTCATCTCCACAGCCGCGTGTCAGCCAATATCGGGGCGCTTGACGGATATCTTTGGCCGCGGACCGGGTCTAGTTCTTAGCAACCTATTCTTCGCTACGGGTAACTTGCTATGCGGTCTATCCACAAGCCAGTCTACCATCATCATCGGAAGAATCATCGCGGGCATCGGTGGTGGAGGCTTGATGAGTATCCCTACCTTTTTGGGGTCGGACCTTGTCCCGCTCCGTAATAGAGGACTCGTGGGCGGTATCGGGAACCTATGGTACAGCTTCGGGGCCATGGTCGGCAGTGTTCTCGGGGGTCTTCTGAATGACTATACCGCCCTCGGCTGGCGTTTGGCATTCCTCATCCAGGCACCTCCCGCGATCCTATCGGCAATCATCGTCTTTGTCTTGGTCAAGGTCCCGCCCAAGCAGTCGGACCGGTCATATTTGGCTCGGATCGACTTCTTCGGTGTGTTCTTGACAATCTCCTTCTTAGTCCTGCTCGTTCTGGGCTTGGACGCCAATAGCATTCAAGTGCCTTGGATACGACCTCTCCCTTGCCTCTCTCTCTCGACGGCCATGTTCGTCGCCTTCATCTACTGGGAGAGTAGGGCGAGCCAGCCCATCATCCCCGTGAAGCTGCTGCTCGACCGAACCGTTCTCGCGTCCTGCTTCACGAGCCTGCTTACCTCTATGCTCTCCTTGACGAGCTTGTTCTACGTTCCCCTCTATTTGCAAGTTTTGGGCAGCAGCGCGACCAAGGCCGGCCTCAAGATCTTGCCTTCGTCTTTTGGCATCTCGCTAGGAGCGCTAGGGGCTGGCTACATCATGAGGAGAACAGGAACCTACGTTAGACTAGGAGTTGCTAGCGTCTTGGTCCTAATCATCGGCATCATTCTCTTCACATTTCAGAGCGAAACCAGTCCCTTCTGGCTGACGAGCGTGGCCTTTTTCATCTTCGGTCTCGGCTACAACTCCACATGTACAGTTATCCAGGTTGCTTCGATAGCGGCTGTAGATCACTCGTACCAGGCTGTTATTTCGTCCACCATATGTAAGCCCCCCCTCCCCTGACACCCTCCTCAACCATCATAGTTTTCTGACAGTCTGCTTCCTTCAGATCTTGCTCGCAGCCTAGGTGGCACGTCTGGCATCACAATGGCCTCCGTGGTTTTCCAGCAGACGCTGAGCAAAGGATTATGGGAGCAATTCGGCTCCAGACCTGGGGCTGAAGAGATCATACGCCGTATCATCGATAACCTTAGCGAGCTGCGTCGACTTCCAAACGGATGGCAAAAGGGCGTGATTGACGCTTACATGACTGCCTTCCAACACGTCTGGCTTCTTATGCTTGTCTGGGCAGTCTTGTCCTTGGTCGCCATTGCTTTTCTGAAGCAGCATATGCTCCATTCGTCTCTCGATAGACGGTGAAAGGAAAAGACCATGTACCATGGCGATAGGGAAGAGCATCTGCCTTATTTCGAGTCTCATATTGCCATGACAATATTTCGACATAGCACCGTCACCCGATCGGTGGTACAAAACGAAGCCACCCGGACATCGACATTTCGACGTTGAGTGGTTTGAAGTGCACCTGTTGCACAAATGCACGCTTCTGTCTGTTGGGACGAATCTCGACCAGCTGCAGGGATCCGTTCCCAGGCGTATGTGTCCCACGAGCGCTACAGCGAAGCGAGTCGAACGTATTTCCAGCACACCGATAAAGCCAGCCATTCAAAAAGAGAGCACCTTGCCAAATAACGGCATAGCTCCGAAATGCATCTAGGTGATGATCAAGAACGCCGGGACAAGAGACTAGTTACAGGGGAGTGACTGGGCCGCCGAGCTGCAGAGGTATTGTTGGACTGGTCTGATCGTGATGCATACATTGCAGATTATGTGGAAGGTCACATTCACGTTCTCATGCCTTGCCTAGTGGTGTCAATATCAAGTAGCTAGCAAAGGTGAAAATCCCCATCAACATGCATTCGTCCTTATGCGCCGTGCGGGAAAATCAACCCAAAACATCAGTGAATTGCATCTGCGGACCTTCATGACAGGATGCCTTAAACCCCGGCCCCCCCTTTTTAAGAGTTTATGAACTTCAGTATTGCTACTGACATCGATGACTGAATGCACCCATGGAAAAAGGCGAACACCTACTTTAGCTCCTTGAATTTCTCGTCCTCAGACATGATTGAACCAGGATTACTAAAGTAGTGGATGAGGAGCTTAACTGGTATATATCTGAGTCGAAAAGTTAAGAACTCTGGACTTCACGGACTCTCAACCATCAGTGCAGACTGTCCCCCCTTTAAGAGCCCGAATCTTCAATTTCCATCTTGACCACCGTCAGGACCACCCAAATCTTCCTGAGAAGCCCCCACCTTTGTCAGCCAGCGACTGTTTACAAACAGCAGCAGCGCCTTTGGGGGTTCTCGTGGAATAGAAGGTAGTGTTGCCTGACCGGTGTTCGAACTCTACGTCTCTATTGGAGCTACAATCGGGTAAAGCCTGAAGTGGTTGAAGTACATGGAGCCAATCCATGATGTTGAATACATGTAAACAGCGAAACCGACTCGCCAGCGGGGTCTACCGGTGCGTGCATGCATTCAGGGAGGCTTTGCTAATTTGGCTATTGTATAACAGCGGGCTTGGCTGCTACCACATAGAGGTGGTAACACTTCCAGACCGTGGCTAAAGGCAACCCCTTTTGTGACGGGTCCACAACGATTCCCGCAGATCTTCGGTGCAGCACGGGAGGCTCGTTGATCAAAGTATATGCCTTCGCTTCGCTCTGACGTCCGGGAGACACTCAAAAGATAGCGCTCATTCATGTTCCTAGGGGACTCCACTCTACAGAGCCATATTGCTCACGCACGTCAATAACATGGTACCTCGAACTGATAGGGACCGACTCGGTAAAAAGGTATGGATACCGGATAAAACTAGAGCTATTCTTTTTTTTTCTAGAATGCCGTCTCTGGGCTTTGAGCCTTAGGACATGATCGTAACGCGCAGCGATAGACGTTACCGCTACCTGATGCCCGATGTCCGTCGAGAAAACTCGCAGATCTGCAGAGCTCAGTAGGTATACCGAAACGTGGGAATCTCAAAGTCAGTTCTATCCTTGGACTCATCGGCGAGATTGTTCAAGGAAGCCTGGTGCAAGAGAGGGCTAAGCTCGCGTTGCGACTTGTCACGAGCCTTGTTCTGTTGAATGCACAAAAGCCTGCAAACGGACAAACAGGTAAGTGTCGTGTAGAGACTGATACTTTCGGACAGCACTGACCAGTAAATGACGCCACAAATGGCCATCATGATGAAGGAAACCATCATGGCAGCAATACCTAGCTTATACTGAGGCTTTTGCTTGTCTAGGAAGAATTGGGGCCCTATCATGTTGCCGATAGCTGTGTTGAGGGTGAAAGAAAAAGGTCAGAGAAGTCAAAACTCGGTTTCGAGATGGGGAAACAGCGATTTACCGTATGATATCGCCATTGAGACGGATACAAAACTTTTCTTGGTAGCTCCTGCAGTGTTCGAAGATATGAGACTCATGGCGAGGACCCACGAGACGTTGTAAAAGCCGGTCATGTACAGGCCCATAAGAGCAGCGATGCGGTTTTTCGTCACGTCAACAACTGTGACGTTGTCAGCAGACGAGAAATTCAAAGTCGGCGTTGAACCCTTTTCCGAAAAGTTATACGTACGCTGCACGATGATGACTCCAGCAAGCGCTGGAAAGCAAGAGATGATCCACAGAAGACATCGAATGTTGGGAACATAAAGAACCGTGATGGATGCAGCGACCTGGAATACCAGAGCGACAACGCCTTGTGGAGCCGCCAGTAAGACAGTGATAGTCCTAGAGTATCCAAACCCGGATAGAATAAGAGGGTTAAACTGCGCGAAATGCTGTCTTAGCCGTGATCTCCGTTTTGCTTCTCTCAACCTCTCGGAATCTCCCCGCTCGACGTAAAGAGAAGCGAACTCACGTTCGTAATGCCGGCGTTGGTGACGGACTGAAAGATGCCGAAGAATACAACCGTCCAGTATTTGGGGTCTTTCAGAGCCTCAACGATGTGACCAAAGTTCCACCCCTGAAGACGCGCACAGTTAGCGCTCAGGCCAATAGTACGAACCGCGCAACATCGTCGCAACACACGTTTGGTGCGATTTTGTGCAGGCTATGGTTATAAGACTTGCCTTGCGCATGTCGTCGCCCGTCTGGTTCTCTCGAGTCCTGAGCTTCGCCTCCTTGCGCTCCGAGTCCGTGAGGAACCAGGCCACGTCATGGCTGTCTGGCATTGCCAGAAGGCAAAGCAATCCGACAAATATCGTGCTTCCGCCATAGATGAGGAACAGGGCCTAGACGAGTCTTGGTTCAATGGCTGGAGAATTTCGATATCTGCAAAGAGGTGCATACCTTCCATACGGGATACCCCGTTCGAATGCCGCCGATGGCGTATGCGAGTATACCTCCAAATATCTGTTTCAGAGGTAAGTCCTCTCGTTCTCCTCGACCGGACATTTCATGGATAGCATACCCCTGAAAATGGCCCAAACCACAGTGCTGCGCGTAAAGGCTGCTCTTCGCGCCGGTACCAGCAAGCAGTGATGACGATGCACGTAGGAAGCAGGCCGGCCTCGAGGACGCCGAGGCAAAACCTGACCACTGCAGCACCAGCAAAGGTGGTACAGGCGGCCATGGTGCACAAGCAGCCTCCCCAAAGGATCAACGAGGTTCCGAGGTATTTGCCGATGGGTAGTCGTGTCAACATCCACGTGGTCGGGAATTCCATCAAAAGATAGCCAATGTAGAAGATGGAACCGAGCCATGGGTACTGCTGTCCGTGGAGATGGAGATCATCGGCCATGCCCAGCACGGCGGCGTACGCCAGGGAATTCTATCTCTCGCCATTGAGGTTTCAGAGCAATTCTCTCGCGCCCTCGGATTCAGGAAGGACGGGCGCTGGAGTGCGAACCTTGTCTAAGTGGGCGAGAAAGCATGCTACCAGCAGAAGCGGCAGCAAGTAGGCATCGATCTTTCCGAGAACTGTTTTGGGCTTCATAGTTGTAATGGGCTCGCGGGCCTTTGCTCGAAAATCGCTTCGCAACTCTATCATTCTGGATGTCGGAGAGAACTCGTCACGGCTTTATGACAAGAAGCAGAATCGGGCAGCGAGAGGTAGACACGTGCTTGCTGCAAACACCAACAGGGGGTGGGAAGAGATGTGACCAACCCCATTCGACAAGCAGGTGGCTGCTGCTGTCACCGCGGAGAAGATATGGAAGACGGCTGGTATAGGTCCAGGACGGTGAACCAGAAGAGCGAGATAACGAATTTTTGATACACGGACGAGGTGGGAGAAAAGAAACAAGTGAATGAATGTAGGGCAAAGTCAATTCGGACAGAAAAGACGATTGTTATGGTGTCTCAAGCTCTGATTAGTCGTCATAAACCTTCTTTGGCGCTTCTAGTCAGAGGAAAGTATCCGCAGGTCTCGACATGCCGTAGCAACTGTGCGGCCTGTGGTCGTCTCGACGCTGAAAGCCCTTCTTTGCCAGGCCGTGGATCATTGTTGGTTGAATTCGACGCCTCCAACACGGAGAAGGACCCTTTGCTCATCTATGAACCCCTGCCCTTGCCTTCAAACCACTTGATGCTCCTGGATAGATCCGCATGATCCTGTGCATCCACATCCTCAGGGTCAGCTCTCCACTCGTCAAGAGGGGAAGTAAGAAAAGGGTCCAAAGGCCAGATAGCGAATGAGATGTGACCCAAGGAAAGACACGTTGAGGATCAGGCATGCGTGTATGGATACTGTACACAGCTTGATGGTCGCACAAGAGGGGAGGGGAAAGCCTCATATTGCGTCTTTCCCCAACGTCATCTACGCACAAGACACTGCAGCTCGTAACCTTGAGCAGATCCTCGAGTCGTCCGTCCTCACTTGACCTCACTTTACCCAAGTCAGTCTACCAAACAACACCGTCGGACAGCTCAGCCCTTGCCACACCGAAGCGCTTGCTTAGGATGATCCATTGGCAGCATAGATTGAGACTGCGAAAGGCTGTGACGTCTCCTCGATCAAAGGCTCGCTCTGGCAGCACTCGCACGGCATCCCAGTCGAGGAAGCCCAGGGCGTCGACGTTCTCCCTCGTCAACAAGTGTCGGTACAGGCTATGCAACGGACCGCCGGCAGGATAGACGACAGGTGCCGTGTAAGCGTGCTTGCGGCGCTCGTAGACCTCTGGGGTGATGAAGGGGCGGACAGCCTCACGCAGGACCCATTTGTCGACAAACAGACTGCGGCTTTCGTCGTATCGCAGCTTGACGCTAGGAGGCAGTCGATTGGCGTACTCGGTCAAGCCATGGTCGAGAAATGGTGTGCGGGCCTCAACCGAGTGCGCCATTTCGGTGCGGTCGCCCAGACAGCTGAGGATACTGTTGGCCAGATGGCTCTTTGTCCAAGCATAGAGGCCTGAATGAAGAGGGTGCCAGACGTTGCGCATGCTGTGCTTGACGCGGCACGACAGATCGTTAGTCAGCGCTTGCAGCGGGTTGGGAGGGGGCTCGATGCCCTGTGCCCACAGAGAGGCTGGCACTTGGTAGGCCCTTGTCAGAGCCGTCACCGTCACCAGCCCTTTCAGCTCTCGCGCTGCCGCCGCAGGGAGATGGGTGCTGTATTCCGCGGCGCCTCTTGCTCGTAGGTATGCCGTCAGCTTGGTCTCCTCTTCTTCTCGCAGCCGCTGACGTTTGCGTTCGTCCAGGGCCGTGGCCGGCCGCGAGCCATCTTTCTCGCTCAACATGTCTGGAACAAACATGGGGTAGCCGGCAAACTGCTCGTCTGATCCCTCACCCGTCAGCACTACGGGATATCCCAGTTGACGCGGGAGCCGCGAGAGGGCGTATTTGCCCACAAAGTTGAGGTTCATGTTGTGGTGTTCGCAGTGCCACGTTGCCTCTTCCAAGTCTGCAGCGATCTGCTCTTCATCCACCAACAATTTGTGGTGGTCGACGCCCAGCCAAGAGGCTGTACGACCAGCAACATCTTTTGCGAGATCCTTGTGTTAGCTTCACAGCAGACTTGAACGCGTTGGCGCCGCAGAGGCCATGGATGAGAGCAGCCGAATGGGCGTGGGGGCTTGTGGCCGACGGGCGAGAGACGTCGACTCACCAGACTCATCAAAGCCGCTGTCCTTGTCAAAGCCAATGCTAAAGCATGCGATGCCTTCGTTCGCGTCCTTGCTGCCCATCTTTTCACCACGTTCCCTTACCAGATGCGCGACGATGCCTGCCAGTGCTGAAGAGTCGATGCCTCCCGAGAGATATATGCCAACGGGCACATCGGCTCTCAGACGCAATCGTATAGCCTCGATCAACCGTTCTCGCACGCCATTGATCATCTCCTCGTCACTCCGCTCATCAAGTCTGAACTATGAATAAGTAACCGTCTCGTCAGCTAGTCCAGCGCAAGGATAGTATAGCCAGCTTGCCTTGTCGGGGTACTCTAGATCCCAATATTCTCGAAACTCGATGCTGCCGAAAGCATTGCACATGAGGTATTCTCCCGGTCGAACCTGGCCGCGACACTCTCAGCGGTGACAGCAATCCGCTAGAACAGTCTGTTCACACCTTTTGTACTCCTCGAAATAGAGTACGGCTGCCAAACTGCCAGCTATCGTCGACCAGGCCTCGCAAATCCCATTCCGGTTTCCAACCCAACGGCAGGAAGGCCTTGGCTTCAGCGGCGATCAGAAGTCGGCCGCCTACCACCGTCCAGAACAGGGGCTTGATGCCGTAACGATCTCTTGCCGCCATGAAAAACTTCGTTCTTGCATCATACAGACATAACGCGAATTCGCCACGAAGATGTTCAAGACACGACGTTCCATAGTACTTGTACAGAGCTATAACCAGCTCCGAGTCACTGTGTCCCTGGAACTTGTGATTGAACTCACGCATCAAAGCCTCGCGAATGCGACTATAGTCATACAACTCGCCGTTTACCACTGCATGGATGCCTTCCTTGTCGTGCATTGGCTGGTGTCCGTCCGGCGTGAGATCATTGATGGCGAGACGACAGTGTCCAAGCGCTGTCAGATGATGAACAGTGGTTCTCAGGACGATGGAGGATCTTGTTATTGGGGGACAACGAACCGATCCGACCGTCCTCGCTGATCCATTTGCCTCTAGAGTCAGGGCCACGATGGGCAATCACTTCAAGGCTCGCTTCCAGCTCTTTTGCGATCTTGTGCTTTACATCTCCATTCACTGGATGGTCACCTGGAGTTCGATGCCTCTCGCCATGGTCGAGGGCCACAATGACGCTTATACCGCACATGCTCGGAGATGGACTGGAATGAAGATGATATCGGGATCCGATAACCAAGCCTTTGCCGGGACGTCTCAAGTGGTATAAGCACAGACATCTATCCGCCGTCGTACACAGAGCCAACTGCTCTCAACCGGCGTCGACGCTGCCTACAAGATCAAGAATATTCCAGGCGGCAAAAGTGGGTTTGCCATCCACAATTCAGGGCAGGTCAGTTCTCAAAATGTCGCAGATGCGTTGGAACCCAACCCAAATGCATGTGACGCTTGGAGGCAAAGGAACAATTGTGAAGATGCGGTGTTACGAGTCCATCATTTTGACCAGCAGGGCTTGATTTTCCCTCCTGAGGTTGCATCACGGCCTACTTCCCTCAACGCAGTCTCACCGGTCGCGTAACCGAGGCCCGGAGTCGTTGGTGAAAATTGCTAAGTACCTTCTGAAAAGCAATACACCCAAGTCCGTCATCATCAGCCTTCACATGTTCAACCGGTATATGCCTTTTGTCCCTGGAGGGCCTGAGTCACAAGCTCAGGATACCATCTCCGCCCAACCTCCGGGTGACTGGTCAGACGAGCCGTGAAGATGCCCAAGCCGGGGCTCTCCAGGTGATACTTTGCAAAGTACGCCTCCGCATCCGATTTTACCTGTTCGTCCTTTACCAAATCGGCTATGTGTGCCGGTAGCCTTAGGGAGAGGAGTTCCTTCTTGATCAGATCCGGCTTGACCGTCTGAAATACAGGGAAGGAAAAACGGGGGCCGAGCGAACGGCCCTGTTTGTCGACAAAGTATTGGCGACATATGTTCACTCTGTGTGTCGTCGCCGTGCAAACGCCTCGCGTCATCGACTCCAGTGAGCGTCCGACGTTGATAACGAGAGTATCTGGGAGCGGCGGCACAGGGATCCAGACGCCTGCTTTATTCTGAGCCTCAAGTCCTGCGTGAGGCGTCGCTTGCAGCAGGAACGTGAGAAAACCGCCATCTTTGTGAGGTCCGACCCCTTGTGACGGAGTGTCCGTCGTATCGCTGCTGTGTCCATTGGTCAACTGGAGCGATGAGGGCACTGGATATTTGAGCAGAGAGAGCTTGTTTCGGGGTGGATCGCCAAAGAACTTATCCAAGCATGTCGACTCCAAGTCCAACGCTTCGGCTACCAGCCTCGTCATGACTTGGCCAAGCGTCGAGATGGCCGAGAGATAATTCTCAATCGCTGGACGGAAACCGGGTACTACTCTTTCATCAGGCCACTACGGATTTTGCAGAAAATCAGCGTCTTGGTCGTTTGCTTTGCGCAACCGATGGCAGCTCGCCTCTTGCATTCACAAACCTGATTTGGTCCCTGAACGTTGTGCCAGACCGGCGCGTCTCTTGCGGGAGCAGGCTGGGGAGTCAGAAACTTGAGACAGGTCAGCCGTCCAAGTCAGGCACCCAGCAGTCTATACACTCACGTCGAAAGTCTCGCGATAGTCGACTTTGCGTGCCGTTCGCTCTGATCCCATGCGCGAATACCCCAAGAAATGCTTGCTGTGGATCATGTCAATCTCGAGTTTGGTTTCGAGAGGCGCATTGCAGAGATCAATGGCCTTTTCAACAAACGTCTGCTGCACATCCGCAGTGACCCATTGCGTCGTATTCTTGAGATAGAAGAAGCCAACGACCACAAGGGCCTCTCGCAGTTCTGAGAGAAAAATTGCTTTCTTGCTTGGTGAATTAATCAGGGAGAGGTCGAGAATGGGTATGGATGTGAAGTTATGATGCGGTGTGTTTCCGTTCTCGCTGCCGGTTGCCGTCAATGATGGCATTGCGGAGGTCTCTTCAGAAGCATAAATCTCAAGGTTCAACAGTGTTGAATATGACTCTTTTCGCGGCGAGAAATGAATAAATTCTTCGATTAGGACTAAACGACATACTGGCACGCGCGACCCTTTCTACTCATCCTATATACTTACACCAATACTCCACCGGAATGACGACGTTGACTCCCCAAAACGCACAAGAGCGAGACCAATCACTTACTCGTGAACGATCAACATAGGTTCGAGCTCCATGACACAGGATCTGATAGTCAGGAAGTCTCCCGGGCATTTCCGATCCGCCTTCTCGATTTGACTGACTGCAGAGTTATCTCAACCCAACAGCAGCTGAAAGACACAGACGTAGCTGAGAAATGATAGCCTCTCTCAGTCTAGTTACATCAGAAGCCTCGTACAGCTTCGGCATATTAACTGTGCACCTTTTCTCCTCGGTGAGAGAAAATTAATTACTACGAGATGATCGACACGATGCGTGGCCTCCAGCGATTGGGGGATCTGAAGGCGATCGAAGTTGGCGAAGACACACGATATCGCTAGAAGAAAAGGCGCAATCCTTTTAGACACGCCGGGAGGCAAGACGCCCGCTCAAAAACTCACAAACTTCAATAGAGACGGACTTTTCGTGAAAAGACAGATTGCGCATTGATCATATCAAGACTTGCTTCTGCTCTGCACCCGTCAATCATCATGGCTGCCGCACAGGTCGAACGAGCCACACCGCTCACATCTGACGCTCCTCAAGTTGAGACCCAGAATGAGTGTAAGTCCAAAATGTTCGGAATTAAAGTGGACGAAGAGGCTGGATCTGACCTTTCGCAGTGACGTACGCGGATATCCCAATTCTTGACTTCTCAACGTTTGAGCAGCCTGGTGGAAAGGAGCATTTAGCTGCGCAGCTGAAGGCGGCAGTTGAGCACAATGGTATGTTTAGTAAACATGATGGGCCACATCGCCTTGAACATGTGCTTCGCATCCCGACCATTGAGAACTCCAGCGTGCTGATACTCGATGTGATGAACAGGCTTCTTCTACATCATCAACTCTGGAGTCAGTGAGAATGACCTTCAGCGTCAATGGCTTCTTGGCAAAGAGATTCTTGAACTGCCCATGGAGGAGAAGCTCAAGTTCCGCGCCAAGCTGGAAGACGGAGACTACAACGGATACAGGCCCCTGGGATCCATCGAGCAGTTCCCCGGTCTCCGAGACAACTGGGAGTGCTACCACGTCTTCAAGTTCAACCCTCAATACCAGAAGGATCATCCGGACATTGTCAAAGAGAACTACGCCGAGATTGAAAGGTTCCACCGTTTTGTGCACCAGGACGTAGCTTACAAGGTCCTGAGCCTCATCTCCACGGTGCTGGAGCTGCCGGAGGACTACATGGTGAATCACCACTTGTACGAAGGCAACTGCTCGTCCTTTTTGCGCTACATGAAGTATCACCCGCGCACGCCCGAGACCAACGAAAAGTACAAGAACATCTACACGAGGGGCCACACCGACTTTGGCAGCGTCACCTTCCTCTTCTCCCAGCCCGTGGCAGGGCTCGAGCTGCAGGAGCGCGACGGCAGCTGGAAGGCGGTGCGCCACATCCCCGGCAGCATCATCGTCAACACGGCCGACATGCTGCACTTTTGGACAAACGGCTACCTCAACAGCTGCATGCACCGCGTCATGGCGCCCCCGCCGGACCAGGTCCACATGGAGCGCTTCGGACTCATCTACTTCTTGCGTCCCAACGACGACGCCCGCCTGCAGACCATTGACAGCCCGCTGCTGCGCCGTCTGGGCCTCTTTGACAAGAAGCAGCGGGAGGACCTCGAGGCGAAGCGGAATGTGCGCGTCGGGGAGTGGGTTCCCGTACAGACCAAGAAGAATTGGACGCCGTATGACCAGCAGCCGCAGAACCAGAGGGAGTTTCAGTCCATGTTCCGCTAGCAAAGTTGGAAGCTGCGGCTTTCTTTTGAAGAAGTGATTTCGTGCAATTTTGTTCCATACTTTCTATACTTGCTTGGTGATCTTTACTTTGACACATAATCATCACACGTCTCAGTCATGGTGTGGACAAACCCATTTGTGGTCATATCCTCCCGATGACGGTCACACATGCTACAAAGTTGTTGAACAGAATCTGCGGGAGTCGGTGTTTCCAAGGACACAATCTCCTCGGTTAAATTCTCAGGCCACCTTGGCGCATCAACGCCATTGCCTCTTGTGCCGACATTGTACGTCAGCTTGACCATGTCGTTCTTGAACTTTGCCACTGGCTTGACTCGTCTGATTGTCAATCCAACAGCATTCGAGTGAAAGTCGCCAAAGAAGTCTGGGTTGAAGAAGGAATTGTTGTCGTCGTGTTTGCGCATCAGATCCATGAGAGCTGGAACTGTACGTCTTGTGTTTTCGTAGTGCCGAAAGACGGGAGAGCCGTGTCGTTTCCAAAGGTCATTCCAAACGTCTTGATTGTATGTACCACAAGACCGGACAAGCCACTGAGAGTAGTAGTTTAGAGCAGTCTGTTCCCAAGCACATCAGATATGAATGACCTGCTGGGTGTTCGCAAGATACTCACATCGACACCGTAACTGCCCCCCTTTTCGGCTCTGAGTATGAGCGCGTGGAGAACTCCGGCGCTTCCTATGACGCCAGTACTGTGCTCTCTAGTTAGCACGCTGAAGCCAATGAATGCGGTGCCAGAGTGTTATGGGCTGAGGCTTACCAGTGATCTGAATTTGGAAAAGGGGGAATGACGGGCTCGTCGACGCCCATGGCTTTACCGTACGCCCAAGCCACTCCGCAACACTGAAAGCATGGTCAGAAAGAGTTCAATGTCAAGTAGACAACGAGAGTGTCCAGCACATTGCGAGTTTGTGTACTCACTGCGTCGCTAATACCTTGCCAGCCTGTCCGATGCGACCAAGGCCCGTGCCATCCGTAACAATTCTCCCGAACGTGTATGATTCCACGGCCTCGACCTTTCACAAGATCAAAGATGTTCCGACGACCGAAACTTAGTCTCTCCAAGGATCCAGGGCGGTACCCATCCACTACTACGTCGGCGTCAAGGATGAGCTCGCGAAGCCGCTGCCTATTCGCCTCATCGTTCAAGTCGAGCGAGCAATTCCACTTTCCCCAGTTCATGTCGCGATGGATCCGGATGTAGTCGGGCAAGCACGGCGACGTGACGCGCATGACGCTCGCGCCCAGCTCTGCCAGACCTCGCGCAATAGCCGGACCGGCGATGACGCGGCTCAGATCAACGACTTTGAGCCCTGCGAGCGGGCGTCGCGGAGACGATGGGAGGCTCTCGGACTCCGGCCACCAACTCGGCGGCTGATGGGACTCGGCATCGCTGATGATTTCGTAAAGGCCGACGTGGGCATTTGCTTTTCCGTGCTCGCTTTCGAAATACTCGTCTGACGTCCAGGCGATGGTCCCGGATTGCCGGCGTTCCTCGTTCATGAGCGCATCCAGGTCTGGCGCGTCGAATTCTGAGACGCGCAGCTTGAAATTCTCCAGACAAGACTCGAAAGTCACATCGGGTTCGCCGTTTTGAGGCATGCCAAGAGCAGCGAGCGTTGTCGTTGGATTCAGGCCACCTGTAGATCGGAGTTTAGACTCAAAGAGGCTTGGTGACAGATGGGAGGACGTACCGTGGATATGGTAGAAGCGTTGGTCTTTGGTCTTGTAGAGGTTCGTCGCAAGGAGTCGATGCGGACTGAGGTGCCAGCGACGCTCAAGCTCCGACTCTGGCTTCACGGGCTTCATGGTGTCTGCGTCGATGTCTTCAGGGGCTGTCGCAGGGTCGTCTGAGCCGACAATGTCTGCCAGCGACGGCGATATGACGAATAACGACGCATGGTCTCTAAGCGATGAAGAGCAATTAATAAACTGAGAACAGTATACTTTGCGGCTCTGTTATAATTTGAACCGACGGCTTTGTTGCATCAAAGCACATGAGACGGAGAATTGGGATACGCACGTGTTGATGACGACCTCGACCGGGTCAACCTTATACTTGAGGATCAGAAGTCTGTTGATTAAAGTGGCTTCGAGTGCCTTGAGCGCGGATATGCTCTCGGCCCAGCGCCAGTTTATCGGTATAGCTGGAAGATTATTGCCCTCGAATCGAACCAGACTACTCAGCTCATTCAGGCCTGTCGACAACTGCTGCAACGGATTCTCCAGAATCTCTTCACGGAAAATGATCTCAGACTCCCTTGGGACGGAGTAATCCTTCAGAGACGACATTTCGTCAAGGAGGGAGATTTGACAACACGAAGTGTTGAACGCGGCGAATCACCGTTTGGTCGATAGGGGGAAGTTTGGTCGAAAAGACGTCAATATGGATGATCACGGTAACGAGGATCAGTGTGCGCTCTTGGGTCTGCGTTGATTCCGTGAGATTTGGACCGTGTCTTCATGTGCTCGGAACTTGTCATTAAGTCTGTGCAGATGAGATATGATACAGTAATTCGGCGGCAGTGTATGTTTTACTGAGCATGGATGCCCATGGCGATACAGTCTCTTTTCGCCTGTGCATACAGCATGCAAGCGTGACGCATGTGTTCACGTTCTACGGCTCGAGAACAACGAACTATTCCCGCAATCTATACCTCACATCCATGGCTTCATGTAACCTCGGTGTGTTGTCAAATGTATGGCAGACTGGGGAAACCCGAGCACCGAAGTTTCCAAACGGTGTCGATGAGCTCGCGACACGTGAATATGCTTTCTTGAATCACCCTGAGCTTGGATATCAAGTCTTGATTTCGGAGAAGTCTCTAGAACAGCGTATCTAGCAGTCAGTTTCATCGGCAGATCGTTAAACTTAGTCCACGGCGGTCTGCAGTATACATGTATTAGATGAGTAGAGGGGAATCGGGGCCATGATGATCAAGATGTGTTCTGAAAGTCACTTCGTTTTGTAGCCTTCACATTGTAATCTGCGCCTGAAGAGGATTGAACCTCTCTTAGCATTAAGAGATATTTGTAGACATTATGGCTTGCACGGCTGTTGTGCGTGCGTAAAGCCACACAGTAAACTTGAAGCAAGGCAGCTATGATGAATATGACTCAACCCGCAGTGTCCAATTAAAGGCCGATTATGCGCCCATTAGTTCCAACCATTCATCCTTAGAGCGCGAATCTTTCTTGGTCGGACTCGAGAACTCCCGTACCGATTTGGAGGCAAAATCGAGAAACTTGCAGAACTCCGTGTCTCTTTTTAACAAACGCTGGGCCTTTCGCAAATGCCGCGATTTATCGCCCCCAAGTGACCGGGAAACGCCCAGATTTGGCTTCCGCCGTAAGCAGATCGAGGGTAAACATTTCACCTTTTGAACGGAGTCGCGTTCACCAACGAGCTGTTGACAAAGTGCCGGTCTCGAACTTCTCATACTGTAAAACGAATCGCAATATCTTCTTCAGGCTGCCGAGACAGCTCTAGACGGCATGGGCTCCTATACCAACCCCAAGGCTTCTGCATCGTGTCAGATATCTTGCCTTATCGATGCCACCTCCGACGATCTCATCTCCGGACTCGAACAAGGCCACTTCACAAGTGTTCATCTTGTACAAGTTGGTCACATACTCTCATGATCAGAGTTGAATCTCATATTCTGACAAAAATAATCGCGAAACAGGCATACTTTGCAAGGATTGCTGATGTCAACGACGTTCTTCGCGCTGTCATGGAGGCGAATCCCGACGCTTTGTCAATCGCTGCACAACTAGACTATGAGAGGTCACGCAAACAAGTGAGAGGGTCAGTATCTCGTTCTTATTATCGGGCGTCGCTAAGAATATTCGGTAGCCCACTTCATGGTCTTCCAGTGTTGATCAAGGGCAATATTGGGACAAGAGATCGTATGCAGACCAATGGTCAGTCAATATCGAGACTTTATGTTGACGACGATGAAAACTCGACAACTGACAGTCTTACATGGACTCATTCAGCTGGCTCTTTTGCGCTTCAAAACTCAGTATTGCCCGCCGACTCGACGATTGTGAGCAAGCTTCGACAACAAGGCCTCATCATTCTCGGAAAAGCAAACTTGACGGAATGGTCCATGTTTCGCTCCAGCAATCCCTTTCACTCCTGGAACCCGATTTTTGGACAGACGTATGGCGCATATTGTCCACGACAATGCCCTGAAGGTAGTTCAGGCGGAAGTGCCGTGTCCGCAGACCTCGGCCTCGCCTGGGCGGCTCTCGGTACAGAGGTAAGCTCACTCTTCTCGAAAGACAATACATTCTAACACCACCCAAGACTTCGGGAAGCATCATCGTCCCGAGCGAGCGGAACAACATAGTCGGGATCAAGCCAACGGTTGGCTTGACGTCGCGATATCTGGTTATTCCAGTGAGTGAGCACCAAGATACCGTTGGGCCAATGGCGCGGACAGTCAGGGATGCGGCAAAGCTCTTGCAAGTCATTGCGGGACCTGATCCGCACGATCAATACACAGCGTCCTCGCCGTTTCAGAATCGCGTTCCAGACTATGTCGCCGCTTGTAAGCTATCCGGTCTGGCAGGAAAGCGCATCGGGGTGGCGAGGAATGTCATTCAGGCGTGTTATAATGACATTGCGCATACAAGTGAAGACTTTGAGAACGCCCTTGTCTTGATGGCTCAAGCCGGCGCGACTATCGTCGAGGATGCCGACTTTACCGAATATCACCGGTGGAGAAAGATGAAGTACAACCCGGTAACTCGCTCCGACTTTGTCTCGAGTATTTCCAGTTACTTGAGCAAGCTCGAGAAGAACCCGCAAGATATTCGAGATATTCATGATCTCCGCGAGTTTGTCCGCAAGCATCCCGGCGAGGATTATCCCCGCCGAAACACATCCAATTGGGATACGGCCATTGAGGGCAACATGAGCAACACCTCGGCAGAGTTTCCAGCACTGTACCAGGAAAATCTGTTTCTCGGCGGCGAAGGAGGCATCACTGGTGCTCTCGATCGACATGACGTCGATGCAGTCGTCCTACCATCGGTGATATCCTTTTACATCCCAGCACTCGTGGGGACTCCTGTCATCACTGTGCCGCTGGGTGTCACTGCGGACCACTGGCCTGTGGAAGAGGATCCGGAATGGAAAGAGGTAGAGAAAGGCCCGGGAATTCCCTTTGGTATCAGTTTTCTTGGACACAAGTGGAGTGAGGAGCTGTTGATCGGCATGGCGTATGCGTACGAGCAGTTGACTAAAACGCGAGGCTTCATCAAGAGATGTGTAAATCCGCGGGCGGATCTCAAAGACTTTGTCCACAGCTAAGAAGATTATAGTCACTGTGAACACCGCTTGTCAGATTACTGCGCTGCTAAACTATATCATATCAATGAACCGCGTTTGAGTAACGAGTTTCCAATAAGCGCACTGTTTTATTATCTAATCCTCTGGGTATCGCTATTATTACGTTTTAGACATTGGACTTCATCCAGTCCAGCATCGACTTGTAAGTGTCGGGAGCAGAATACTGAAAATTGAGTCCATGCCCGGTTCCCGGCACCACAGTAGTGTTAAAAACGGACGCTGAACCAAAATTATCTTTCGACATGGCCAGAAGGTCTTTGGCCTTGCTCATAGCCGGCTTGACATTATTGCAGTTGCCGCCGCAAAAAGGCACATCCTTTTCTGTCACAAAATAATCAGTCCTGTTCAGCGGTAGACATGATCTCAGACTCACCGCCGGTAATGATGTAGACTGGACCCTTGAAGCCAGACTTCATGGGTACGGATCCCATGGTGAGAATCTCTCCGCAAGTGACGGGCTGGCCAGACTTGACCGATTGCTGAAGAATTATGGGATCAAAGGCCCTGGGCGCGAAGAAGTCGATTTGATTGCCGACGGCCGACTGGGTCGCGAGGTACCCAGCAGGATACGGTTTCTGTACTTCCATTGCGGGAACGAAATCGCTGCCGAGGATGAAGAAAGGCATGAAGCTCGTGGCCTGGCTGTAGCCCGTGAGGACGATTCCATCCGAGAGATCGGGGTTTTCGTTTGTGAGAACAAATGTGATGACCGAGCCGAAGGAATGCCCGACGTGAACGATTTTGCTGCTCTTGTGCTTTCCTCCAGGCAGGTTGCCACCCTTGACGTATTCGGTGAGTTTCTTGAGCGCGGCAATCTCAAGGAACATTTGAATCTCGTTTATCGGGTCACCGCGTGATGAACTACCAATGCCGAGACGGTCATAGGTCAAGGTCGCGAGACCTTGATCAAGTGATCGCTGTACGTAGGAGTAGTTGTAGTTGTTGTAGGGGTAGTCCCAGTAGGAACGGTCAAATCCAATCCCATGGGTCAGGATCTGAAGGGTGTCTTTGGAAGGCTTTTGAGGCTCGCAGTATGTCGCTGCTAGCTGGTATTTCCCGCTTACGGTTTTATACTAGACGCGTCAGAATGATATCTCCAAAGAAGGTCCTTCAGACTGGACTTACTCCCTTGAGCAGCTCTTGCGTGAGGTTACCCCCAGATCTTGTAAAGTCGAGGATGAAGTCGTTAGCTTCTATATCTGTCTGAGGGGGTTTCAGGTCGAAGATGCCGTTTCTTGCTGATATCTCGACCGGGACAAGGAGTTCCATGCAGTTCTTGGCTGAGGCTGTAGCAGAACGCGCCATAACGTGTCCAGCGACCGGTACCTCAGCACCAGCCATCCCGACTAAGAAAGTCTGAGGACGCATGTTTGTACGAGTGATACCAACAGAAGTCAGCTTCAAATTGGTTTGGAAAGAGACTCTTTGACGCTTTGGTCCGCGATTGAGTGTAAGTCTCGCTTCAATCGATAGAAGAGGTTGTTGTTGCTGAAATCTTTCAGTCTTGTTACTGACGCCGCCTCGCGTCAGGGGGAATTACTTTATACATCTCATAATCTCGACATACAGTTCTAACAAGTCTACGAGGATCACTAGATGGAGCCCGTTGAATATCGGCCTCGGTAGACTCTGCCGTCATGGACCGGCTGGCTCCGGAGAGACTCCACGCCACAGTCTCAGATCTACACAGCTATTCCCGAACACCTTATACCCGTAAAAGTAGGGTCTGCTTGCCGACGAATGTATGATGACAGTTTAGTGGTCTGGTGTGCGAAGCAAGACTGCCTCCGGAATCGTGATCCGAGTGTCTGGAAATATGATTGTTGAGCCCGAGGAGATGGCCAAGTCGATGCTGAAAACGGCTATTCTGTGAAGTGCCAACGGTCCATCAGCTGTAAAAGAAGCATTTGGGAGTTGGAAGAGCATCTGTAAAATTGCCGTATTCGGAAAACGGGTAATATTCATGTGTGAAGGCCGCCAATAGGCTCAATGTTTAGACGCGCAACAAGTCCAACGCCACCAACCACGTCTCCCGCCTTGAATGAGTTGAAAGCATACATGTACAATCATTGCCAAGACGGCACTTTGTAACGCCGTCGGTCATGGCCCGGACGGGCAGCGAGGAATGGCACAGGCATGACGCAAAAGCCAACGCTAAAGCCAATGGCGCATCTCGATCGACTGGTTCAAAAGGGTATTCAGGTCTTACACAATTTGGAATCACTCCGGAAGCCGCAGTGGTATGAGTTCTGCCATGCCTGAAGCAATTGTACATAGCAAACATAATTCGGGTGGCTGAGGACGACTTTCTCCATCAAATGTCCTACATGCGCTCTTGACGTCCCCGCCCCCCCCCCCCCCCCTTTCCTTTCCATTGCCCATACTCCACGAATGTGAGACCTGGGACCCTTGGGGGCGGATCTCTACACATCTGCAGCATTTCCTCGGCAGTGGCCGAAGCACGCTAGACGTGGAATTCGCGGCAAGGCTCGCCTCGCGATGACGGATCTTGTCATTAGATGGCAGCACATCTCGCCTTCATCTATAGGCACTCTAGTCCGTCCATCCACTCAACTACGCCCGCGTGATGTTCCCAGCGCCGTTTCTCCTTCTTGAACGAAATGCACCATTGGATAAAGGGATCAATTCGCACATGATGCCGCATCAGTGCTCGCAAAAGTCGAAATGCCCTGCCTCCAACATGCTCGTAGACGAATCTTGCAGCCGGGATCGTTCGACCATGAGGTCCGCGCGAATTCTCTTCGCTTCAGCCTCATCAATGACGTCTTCTTCTTCTTGAGCGGCCATCTCGCCCGTTGCCGAGGCAGCCTTCCAATGCGGCTGCTGAGGGGGGATATTGGCCGATGACAAGATTGGGATTGCGGGATCGACGAGGAAGAGAGCAAGGATCTTGCGGTGCCCCGGCTTAGACGGATCGGCGAGCGTAAACGGCTGCACCTGGTGCTGGTAGACGTTTGGGAAGAAGAGTGCTCGGTTCTGGCGTGTGAGAACGGAGCCAATGTCCTGCATGGTCGTGTCTTGTCCCGGCTCCGGGTTGATGGCGAAGATCCTGGATATCGAGCGGTAGTCGTTTTGCTCGTACCGGAGCAAGCTGCAGAGTTCATCGTAGTCTTCGTACTCGTCACCGGTGCCCTCCCCGTTGGCGCGAGTGCGGAAGGCGAGTCGTGATTCTGTGATGTTTTCGTTGTCGTAGTAGAAGAGGGCTGTTGCGCAGATGTGCTCATTCAACTGCCCTTCAATATGCCAAGATCCGCCGTCGTAGGTCGGGTTCTCAGGTGTTAGGTGAATGTTCCCCAGCTTTACAATGACTTGTATGCGAGAAGCCCTGTCAAAGTGGTTGATTGTTCGGACGTCCTGGGGCTTGAGATTGAAGAATGTCCCAGCCTCGTCTTTGCTGTCCTTTGTTCTTGTCGGCGCGTCAGGGACTACCACGGGGTGTGTTGCTTCGAACCACTCGCTGTCCAGACGAGCCCTTTCGGAGTCTTTGTAGTCATCCTCATCTTCCTCATATCTACCTCGTGCAGGTTCATCAGAGTTGATGGGGCGATTTGACCGATAGCATCCGTATTTTCCGGCGCATGCATCCGGAGCTGTACACCGCACAACGGCTTCCATGGTCTTCATCCGCTGACAGGTGAACTCCTCGGGCCAACGGTAAATGACATCCCATGCGGGAAGAGATTTCTCGATGAACTTTCCAATAATATCGTAGAGTCTCTCATTGCTGCGAGGATGCAAGTTGTTGATATAGCTCTCAATCTTGGCGTGACCGCTGCCATCGAGAGATACGTCGCAGGGCAGCCATTGGAAGTTGTTCGACACGGAAGACGCTTGAGTGATCGCTCCCTGAGGGCCGTACCGGATTGTTGGTTCCATCGGGTCAGGCTTGGCAATGACGCTTCCTCGCTTGGACTCGAGACAGTTTTCCGTAGTGATTGTATCGTCCGCCAAGATGCGAGTGCGTCCATACACGAGAGGCCACAGAGAAGGATGGACCAGATTGAGTACCTTACCATCGCTTCCAGGATGCCAGTCTTTCTGATCCTCTGCGACGTCCTCTAGGACTGTCACTGCAGATCGGAGACTGGAAAAGAGATCCGAGTCAACGCTGTCGGATTTGATAACGCATGCTGAGTAGTCAAAGACTGGGATCAGGCCAGTCGTTTCGTAAAGCTCTGCCTTTCTCTGCAACTCCTCAATACACTAAAATTCTGTAAGTAAAGCAACGACACGATGAAAGAATACGTCCACTCACGAACTCCGCCATTGCGGGAGTAAAGTCACCGTAGTTGCGATATTGTGCCCAATCCATCGAGAGGGCTTCTTCTTTCCATCTGGCGACAATCTCAGGATCGCGGACCTTGCGCCACCATTCGGGCTTGTTGGTGAGATCTTCCATCATCTTGAGCATGCAGACCTCACGGATGAGCAACGTGGCAGCAGCCCATTCTGCCTCGTTATCGGGGCCTATCAAGACTGGAAAGTATTTTTCGGGGAAATGGTCAATAGGTAAGCCATAACCTGGTCTTTCGAGAGGTTCTGGCGCTATTGTTGTCTCTGTGCCACTCACACCTGGTGTCGTCGACTGCGTGTTTCCAACCGTTCCACCTGGTACTCCTCGCTGAGAAATGGACCAGATGCGAATCGAACAATCGGCAGCTGAGGCTGCAAACATCCGCCCGTTGGAACTGGCGTCGACTGAAAGAATGGAGTTCTTGAAAGCCTCGATCAAGACCTGAGGCTTTCCAGTTGTTGAGTTCCAGATCTGAAGGCTGCGGTCTTTCGATCCCGAGATTATCCATCTTTCATCTGGCGTCCAACAGGCGCGCATGTTCTAAAGTCCGCATTAGTACGGTCAAAATATGTTCACAAACTATGGAGACTTGCCGTATGCCCGTTCAGAGTTTGAAGGGATTTCCCAAATGCCTGATCTTCTCCTTCTTTGTTGACATTTGCGACATCCCAAAGCTTGAGCTTCTTGTCGAGACCAACGGTAACAAGCCGGTCACTTTTGGGAGAAAACGTAGCCGACTGTACGAGATGACCATGTTCCTCTTCAGGCCGCTTGAGTAGGTCACCGCTGGGGAGGTCCAGAAGACGAAAGGACTTTTCGCAGTTGACAGCGGCCAGAGACTCTTCGGCGTTCGTGTCAATGCAGACGATTCGACCTTCCCAATCGTGTTGCCTGATGACTTTGCCGCTGTCCACATCCCATATGCGAAGTGTGCCATCTTCGGAACCCGTGAGCAGCTTTTTGGCATTCTCAAGTAAAGCAACTGTGCAAACCGTGCTCTCGTGGCCCGTGAACGTAGCCTTCAACGAGCGGTTCTCAACATCCCATAGGCGGACTTTTCCATCTTCGCTTCCCGCGGCCAAGTATTTGCCGGAGCGAGAGAAACAGACCGAGTGCACGCGGTTATCTCTGTCATCGGGATTCGAGGGATCATTGGCCAAGTCGTACTCAACATGACCGTTTCCAGTGTTGTACACACGAACGCCTCCTTCGTCTCCCGTCGCAAGCAGCCTGCTGTCGGGGGAGAAGCGAACACTGGATACGGTAAATGATTTTGGCTTCAATTCGTGAAGAAGATCCAGGTCAAGTGCGCGCTCCACGTCTTTGTTGAAGACGGCGTGCCAGCCTAAACCCTGGACCTTGAGATGATCCGGGTACGTGAAATCCATGGAGTCGTACCAGGACATGATGATGGGTCACTGAGTTTGTAACCTCGGAGCAAAGTGCAATTACCGCATGTGGCGGCAGAAAAGACAACAGGCTTGCGTACTGCGCTCAAGTTTGCCAGTTTGGGTGACGCTGGAGGGAGGCGAGAAGTATCTGCGCAATAGCGACATGGAGCCATTCTGGCTATGATAGCTTTTTCTCTTGCCTTTATGTTTGATATTCTGAATTGTCGGGCCAAGATTTCGTATTCCATCTTGACCGCCCCTTGAAATATGGGGATTGGATGAATTGGTCCCTCAGCTCAGCCACTGAAGTTCGGATCCGACTGGAGCCTAGTCTCTTTGGGGTACTTAAAACTGCGTTCATGCTCGTTGACTGGGGCGGGATTGCCGTAATCTCTGTGATGAGCATTAGTAGCAGTAACTGCCGACTCCAATGCCCATGGATCAGGGGAGAGTGCTACAAGATTACCGTGATGCGACTCGGACCCTCTTCTTCTAGGCAGCCGTCAGTAATGTCTATCTTCGACGGCTGAACAGGTTCGTAAAGAATGTGGTGGATGAGCGTTCGTGGCTTTCGATACAATTATCCTCGGACAATGTATATGTATGAAACAGTCGCCAAAGAATACCCAGTCACCAAACCCAAGAACTACGATCGACACTGCCGAACTCCTGATTACTACTATGAATGTTGACGGGCGCAACACGACATATTCGTGTTTGCTCCAAGCTTCACTTACATGGCGACATGTTCGTGTTCTTGCTGAAAAGGACAGAGATTGAGTGCTATGGAGTTGATTATTCGTACACGAAGAATGAGCAAAAGGGTCCTTTGATTTCTGCTATAATTCCGGGGTTTTCCTCCTTCGGAATCCTAAACCTGCTTTCTGTCCTGCCAATCGAAACTCTATCAACAATCGAGGAAACGAAGGATGCTACATGTACGTCCGTGCTCTGTGAAAATCTCAAACTTCTTCCTCTTGAATAGAAACATAGCCACTGAAAATCATGCCTCGACTTTCCCGGTTATGGCTTTCATGCGTCGGAGTCCGGAAAAGAAATGACATGGCTGCCATTTCTTTCAATCTAGGGTTCCTGCTGTAATAGCCCGGCAACCAGTAGCGCTGCATGTTTCGTCTATGCGACGAGCAGCCTCCAGATTTATACGTGCCCAAGAAAGTTACAACGCAATGCACAGGACAGTTCTTGCAATGATCACAAAAAAATCGTCGTTGCTAGAGTCAATGAGCCATTCAGTCAACGGAGACTATTCGAGACCGACCACGAGGTAATCACTGCCGCTTAGACCAGACGCTACCACTGGATCCTTCGAAATATGAGAACATTGAAGGACTCAAAAATAGGAAACTTCCTACAAGTTGCAAAAGTTCAGACTGCGTGTGGTTCGAGTGTCATCTAGGCATCTTTGCAACTTGAAATGATCGCTTGAGCTAGTAGTTGATCGTTCCGATTCTATCAAGTCGTGACGCATCGATTTAACCCCACGGCAGACCGGCAGAATGCAAAGATGCCTGGCATATGTGGATCTAGAGTGGGAAATAAGGCAAGGATAAAGCCTTGATGGCCCGACTGGGAGACAGCAGACTCCTCCCATCGCGCCCCAGGTTGACAACTCCACGCCGCTGGCGCCAGGCGGTTTCGGCGTTTCAGAGCCCTTGCTAGCTTGTCTAGTTATCCAGACCTACGGTCTCTTTAATTTCTTGCTGTTCCACAGTAGAGCTCCTTCCCCAAGTGGAGAAACTGTCAAAGAAGAGCCATATTGAATCGAGACTAGACATGCTATGTTGATGGTTGATTCGATGCGTGCGAAATAGTATGGTCCATTTACAACAGTGACCCAGGGCTAAGTGCTGACCCCGGTATCACGCACGCTCCTATGCTCTAATTTCCAGTTGGATCATAGCAGGTTCCTCTTTCGGCTCGAAATGATCATATCTTGACAAGTGCTATGCAGTTGTTAATCTGGATACCCCAGCAACTTTCAAGTGTCAAGTCGTATGGTGAATAGATATTTCTGTTACAGTCCCTTCCTTCATATTACACTTCGAGATTTTGCGATTTCCTTGTTACATACTGTCAACTTTTACATAGTGTCAAGTGGTTGAGCCGATCATTCATACTCACTTATACGGTGCTGGGCCATCCTCTTCATCTTTCTGCATTCGTGCCATCATTAGTCATTTTCATCATGCCTTCTCTCTTCCTTGAACAGATCATTGCCTACCAGGTACTTCACTACTGCGATAAGCTACCAGAATGGATGCGCGCGGTTGCAATCGCCAATCTGTTCGTTTTTATACCCATTTTCTTACTGGTGGGTCATCCTATTCACGGCCTATTTCTCTCGCTAAAGTACGGTTTAGCTCGACTATGTCTTAATGACAGTCTATCCGACATTGGTCATTGCCGATTCTTGCATCAACTCATCAAACCGGGAGCCCGTCTCTTCTCACACTCCGGAGCCTGAAGTAGAAAAGACTCTTCTCCCTGAGTCAAAGGCTCACGATGCCGACACAAGCAACTTAAAGTTGCCCTGCATAGAGCTCAGAAAGCCCTTTATGAGTTTCGAAGCAGATCTTCGCGGCTTCGCATGCACCTTGGCTCAGCTGGCAGCCAGAGCACCTGTTCAAAACGTCATCATGCACAGCTTCGGACTATCACATCAGATGGCGTCGCTAGTATCTCATCTCGGCCTACTCCAACTCAGCACGGTTGCAGTCCACATCATCGTCACTTCGCCGTCGCCGCTACCATTTTGGCGTCGCGTACTCCCCTTTGATCGCACCCTAAAAGCCACATGGTATTCTGCGATCCTATACTGTCTGGGATGCGACGTTGCATTCAAGGCGTGGTACGATAAAGACTACATCAAGCTTCCCATCGGCTTTGACCTGAACACGGTTGTGGTACTTTTCGCAACGCTCGTTTGCTTTGTTGTTTTCGTCGTTCCGGGAAAGATCATGCTAATTCATGAACAAGTGTCACTGCTATATCCCGATGAAGATGCCGTCGAGTCCGATGATGGGTCTCCCGCGGACGATAATGGCTCTACGCCGGAAGACGAGAGTTCTGGTTTCGGATACTACCTAAGTCCATGGTTCTCTGTAAGCGCGGCTCTGCGACGGCGTTTGACTACCCTCTACGCTCAGGTTATCTTGGTGTATATACTGGCACTCTTAGCCATGTTTGGCATACTCTCATTACAAGGTGCGTGTAAAAGAGCCTCTGTTGCAAATTACATAAAGTCGCTGACAATCCGTGCCGCCTAGTCTGGCTACTGTCTGGTTTCCCACAGCGGTCTCAGGCCCCTTCTATGCCACGGCTATACACGTATAACAGATCTTAATACTGCTTAGTGGAATTACAAGATAGTACCGCTCATATTATCTATTCGTCTTATAACGGCAATTTTTAGCTCTTAATAAAAGGGTAATACCTTGTTATTATTAAGCTCATAAGCTAGGAAATTAAGATTTTAATTCTCTATTTATTACATTTATTTTATGATAATTATATATTTATATTATATTATTATGATAGCGCTTTATAGTTATGTATTCTAGCTGATAGAGATGACCTTTAGAAAAGAAATCAGATAATATTAAAAGAATTAGTATTTAAGTATGGCTTACCCCTAACAAACAAAAGCTTGCTCTTTAGGTGGCATTTGTGGTTATCTGCGGGGATTTCTAAGCTAGGTGGCAGCCTTGATAAATAGGCGCTGGAGGCAGCAGCCTTGTCGCCTCGTACATCAAATGAGTAGGCCTTCAAGCCGGTTATCGATATATGTCCCACCACGGGTTGCGATCCCTGCTCATGTCGCGGCGAAGGGACTGACCACACGTCGTGGTCCATGCTCGTGCATTTGCTGATGTACAGCAAGTTCCTTGCGTACCAATAAGCCCGTCACGACCAACAGTCGGGAGTCTGCAGGAAGCCATGAATGCGTTCGCAGACCAAAAAGACCAGGAAGGGATACAGTACTTGTCCCCGGCAGTGAATCCTGCGATTCAGATGGGGTCTTGTGTCCCCCAACATCAGCCGCTACACCTTTCCTCGGACGAAGTATAAAGAGTGCGGCACTTGTCCTGGCTTTCTCACGTCCTCCATATCTTAACCGTTTCCACATTGACACGACGAAGGAACCAGTACGTGGGCTTTCTCACGTCCTCCATATCTTAACCGTTTCCACATTGACACGACGAAGGAACCAGTACGTGCCTACTTCAGTGCTTGCTGCAGACACTAATCTACTTCGAAGTAGGGCAACCGACAAACGTCCATTTCGTACAAGATGAACTGCCCCAAGTGCAAGAAAGGCAACATTTCGGGCAGGGACACGTGCGAGTACTGCGGTGCTCAGCTGCCCAAAACCATGCGTCGTCCGGCAGAGTAGCCCAGCAGAGCAGGAGGAGCGAGAACGTGGACGATGAGCTGAAAGCGAGAATGTCGGCCTCTAATGTACTGTACTCTTGCAGCCACTTCTCGACGCTTGTTGGAGTGATTGCGGGAATAGATCATGTTCGGGTCGTTCATGCTGTCCAACTTCTACCCAGTTCGGCCTTTTAAGTATCCGGTTTAATGATTAAACCCATACCCCGACTGTCAAGATTCGGATATCTTGAGAGTGCATAATAATCGAGCCAGAATTCCTGAGCCTCCGTGCAATCCTCCATCCACTGACGCAACAATGCCTTCCACGCACGATCATCATCATCCTCACTTATTCCCGCGGCCACAAACTCCCACCAAACGGGGAAAAAGCCGCTTCCTTCCCAGTCGATAATACCCGTGACTTTGCCATTATGGACAATGATGTTTCGCGTTGATAGATCCCCGTGAGTGAATGTATATGGCCTGGCCTTAGGCATGCGTTGTTGCAAATGACGACGAGCATTTTCCGGCACTTCGCTCAAAGCTTCTGCCATTCCTTTCCAGAGCTGATCATCAGAGGAAAAGGGACCGTGTGGACGACCGTAGCCGTTGCGAAACAAAAAGGCCGAATAAACTGGTCCCGCGCCAAGGCTCTCTATGCTGCTTGAGCGAAGCTTTCGAAGCTGATAGAGGTAATCAACCGTCTGCTTGGCGATGGAACTTTTCTCTGACTCAGACATTGCTGGCCACGCGTCATGGAGCGGTATACCCGGAACTCGTTTTGTAATTAGAAAGTAACGACCGTTCTCAGTCCATTCTTGAACGGTCTCTGGGACCGGTATAGTAGTATGATCTTGGATAAATCGGGCATTCCTAGCTTCAAAGTTGGGAGGGCTGTCGGGCATTTCCTTGACAATCAGGTTGGAACCTATGGCCCAAACGCCGCGGTCGCTTACTTCGTAGAAAAGCTTGATGTGACTGTGATAGCGGCAGGATTCTCGGCGTTGTTGCGTCCAGCCGCAGGCAGCACAAGGCTGCTCGTCAGCCATGATTCAGACGAGGATCAATAGGGTAACCGGGTATCGGAACCGCACTGAGACAGTTGACTACACAGGAACATGGAATACATCGATTGCAGCGGAGGCCCGCAAGGTGTAAGCCAGAATGCACGGGGCCGCGTCTTTTTTATAGACAAACATGCAGCCATGCTTCTGGAGCCCCAGGGATTCTTGCGGACGGGTTATTTATTACCTAGGGCTAAGGGGCTGGAGGGGTGTTAGCGCACCCAACGCGATTTCTGTTGGTGGCGCTCCTACATCAGCCCAGTCACACGGCTTCGGCTGGCGGGTGCCAGATAACCAAACAACACCGCCTAACCAAACGAACTCAGAATTCAATGGCAAAGCTAGGCACGTTGACTTTCGATTTTTGTCCTCGCCCATTGCATGCGCTCTCATTGATGTGAGCCTTTGCAACATGGAGCCGTGTTTTGCTGGTGTGGGAGGCATTTACCACTGTTAACCATCTCGGCCCCGGGGTCCCTATCGGTCTGCTCCAAAATCCCCCTCATTTGAGAGAAGAGACGGGAGCTTATGTCACTGACAATCCGTGCTATGTAGTTGGGCTTCTATCTGGTTTCCCACAGCGGTCCCAGGCCCATTCTAGACAACCGACACATGTGCACACGTATTACTTGAGACCTTGATGCTGCTTGGTGGAATTACAAGATAGTACCGCTTCTAGCATATGTTTGTCTTGTCACGGCAAGATTTCAGATCCTTATGAGAGACGTAGTACGATAATATATATATTGTCATCACCTGTTTGAACTCGCAAGCCAGAGGAAATACGCTCAGGCTTCGAACGATGCTCAAGTTCCATATGGTGTAAGAGTTGTAGAGATGCGCTCCAGTAAGCAGAGTGAGTATCAAGCGATCGATGATATCCGTCGTCGACTGAAACTGAGTTCATTGCCTCTGTCCTTCTAACAGGATACGTTCCTCTTGAAGACTCCTCGCGTGTTGCATCGTACACGCTACGCTGTTGCAGAGGATGACGCTACGAATTGGGATGTCCGGGGTTTCTGTAAGGCAATACAGGCCCTAAAATCGTCCCTCGTCTAACAGTGGCAATCTCCTTGACAACAAGGCTTCTTGACGAAATTGACTGTGAGTTGCCCCATGTCAACGTTATTTCCCGGCTGGGTCGGCAGGCTACCGCATTGTGTGCAACCGTGATCGAGTAGTCTTTGTAGTTGGTTGTAGGCGTCTTGTGCCGACCCAGAGGCTCTGCTCTGGTAAAAAGCGCAAACGTTTTTCGAACATGCTATCTGTTCTGCAGGGATTGACGTTAGGAAAGTGTCGAGTGACGGGAACACATGATAATTGAACGTTTGTTACTTACGACCCTCATTGAAGTGTTTGTCCCGTCCCCCTTGGGCGATGAGAACCCCGATCTGGTCTTTTACTGTTTGCATTGACCCGCCGTTGACATTACAGGCAAAACTGCCTCTGCAATTGATGCCTAGCGCGGACACGCAGGATAGAAAGACTGCGAGGAGCAGAGCATGGACATGCATTGTGCTTGATGTCTGGTGAGGATTGACGTTGTGGTCGTTGACACTGACAAAGACTGGAAATTGGCAACATCTCTCCTTTATTCACACGCAAGAGGGAATGAGTGTCATAAACGCGCATGGAGAATATGGTTCTCAGCTCTTGCACAAATCCCGCATTCTATTACGGTGACTGTCTGACGCCATCAAGAATCCAGGGCCCTCACTTCGCTGTGCGTGGTATGCAAGGGCAAGAGTGTCTTACTGAATCCGATAGTCGCTGATATGGCGGATCTCCTGCTTTGCAGAAACCTCATGACTATAGAAGGGCTATGCTCCATCCATTTTGAGACACTTTGCGTAACGACAAGAGCAGGGCTGTCTGATATGCAGCCGCCTGGTCGGCTACGGGCCGTATTCAACTCCACATGTCTGAGGCTGCTTGCTGCGTACCCTGTTCACAGCATTGATAGCCCTTCATTCAGTCGCGGGTCTCCGGCCCTTATCCAGCAGACAGGAGTTGACCGTTGTTAGTCGGCATCCGCGGATACTTACTCTGCTGCTCTTCCAAAGAGGGTTCGCAGATAGTATAGCACGCTCCCGTGGCTGGAAAGACTACCCAGCTTTTTTTGGACGCAGTCAGAAAACAGTCATAGCGTACTCTACGTACATGTGGTCTCATCGTGGTCTTCTGAAGTGCACAAATATGTGCCTGGCTCGCTGAAGCGAACATGAGCAGACAAGGCTCCTAAATCATCAAGTAAAACGACAACTCTTTGTCGATGACATACAATAGAGCATCTCGGAGATTAACTCAAACACGAGATCAAAGAAGAACCTTTCAACAAACATCCATCCCTTTTATCGTCCTGAACCTCTTTGTAGATGAACTCAGATGTCTCCGGCCAATCTCAATTACAAGAATATTCAACAAGCTCCTTGACAACTCGGCTTTCCGACCACATTGACCGTCAACTGCCCCTTCTTCACATCATTCCCCGGCCCCGTCGGGACGGAGCCGCACTTTTTGCATCCGTGATCGAGGAGGGCCTGCATCAGTCGCGACGCCTCGTCGGCAGTGCCAGACGCTCCGCTCTGGAAGAACGCGCACGTTGATCCCGTACAAGCAATCTGTTGACCGGTGTTGTAGCGGCGGTTCCGCGGCTGGATGCCGTCGATGATGGCCTTGAGGTTGATGAGATTTCCGGCTGCTCCGTCCGACGGGCATAGACCCGAGCCGCGGCAGTTGATGCCCAGGGCAGCGGCCGAGGACGCAAGAGCGACGGCCGAGATGACGGTGCTGAATTTCATGATTGAGGCTTAGATAGTGATTGTCATGAGCACCATAACGTGTCGAGATGGGGATATTCTGAGAGGCAATAGGCTCAACGGTCAATTCTGGTGATAGGAAAAGGCTTCAGTCTGAGAATACTTGAACCCAGTCCTCGCGTGTTACGAGACATTGCGCCGATGTTCGCATACATTCATGGCGCAGAGAGCATCACTGCCTCTGCAATACGTCAGTTATGCTGCTTTCCTAGCCTTTGTCTTTCTTGCAGATCCCCTTGTCTCAAAGACTCCCTAGAGGTTGAGTAGAGCAGAGCCATTCAACCACAACTTATTCCCGCCCGAAATCCGTGCCTAGCTGTAAGCCCCCCTAGTATCGACTATCGACGAGTTGGTGGCTTTCTGCTCCAGACCATCCCGCCACTCCGTGCCGTCGTGGAGAAACACCAGACGGCGCCTCTTTTTCGCGCCACTATTGTTCTAGAGTTCATTCCGTCGCGGGCTCAGCGCGAGAAGTCGTTCGCGCTGCGTCAAAAACGCAGGCCGGACTCGCGCTTTGCTCTACGAGGTATATTCTTCATTTGTTCTGCCGGTCGTTTTGTGTGTTGGCTCGCCCGAACCCCTGATCGCGTCCCCCGGATTGCCTCTTTCGGAACTCTCCGTAGAGAGACACATGGTCAAGAGATGATCGTACAAGACATGCCAGCGATCTTCGTCCTACGTTGGTAAGAGGAAGAAGAGCCAGCACGGGGCTGTCTCGGTGCTACAGATACTCTTTTCGCCCCGGGCTGGCTTGCATGAGCACTTGTCACACAGCATAGCGAACATTGAGACCAGGTAATGGGACCGTCTGCGGATACATGTACTTCGAATCTCTCGGTTAATATTGAATGCTGGCTGAGTATCCTAGTCAAAGCTGAACCTGCTATGAGTGATAGTCTCAAGTCGTGCCCGTTCTGTCACGCTGTGAAATATCCTGGGTTCAGAGGAACCGAATGCACTTCTGAGTCTTCCTAGGTACCATACATAGAGGCTTCGTCCCTTGAAGCTTGAAACTTTGGCTACATACAACTGCGAAGCCCAGTTCCAGCGAGTGGTGCTCACGACATACAAGTGGTCTTATAAGCGAATCTGATCGGTTCTGTACAGCTTTTCAGCAATAGCAAAGTGCATTATTTCTTCGATCTAATCATCGTCATCTCGGATCGAGTCTCTCTCTATCATCCGCAAAATGCTACTCGTCGCCCTTGCCGCCTTCATCGCCAGCGTCTCTGCACTCGGCATCAACTGCCGCGGCTCGGGCGCCTGCAAACTCAACGACGCCAACTTGAGCGACATTGTCACGCAGCTTCAACAGCTGCAAGCACAAGGCAAAGGGAAACACCACTATGCCCCCGGCGGTACGTCTTCCTCGTCCTCATGAGGCCGTCCCGTTCATGGTGCTTCACGTTCAATGCCGTCACGTTTGTCCCTAACCTTTACGCAGTCCAGCTTGCTTGCACACAAGGCAAATACGCAAGCATTTGCGCATTTTACCAAAGAGGCGACGGTGGTTCGGCTGACCAGGCCGTCGGGCTGGTTCGGGGGTTGATGGATCACAATTGCCAGCAGTGCGGCAGCATTCCCACGAAACCCGGCAACGACGTGTCCAAGGGGGAGCTCACGGTGAATATCGTCAGCGCGCCGTGCTGCCGTGGGACTTGCGTCTGTCCCATATGATGGACCGGGTCCGACATCTGACGATACCATGACGAGAAAACGGTTCAAGTATACACTAAGGCTTGTGTCTGTATCTGGTAGTTGCAAATTCGATGCCCAAATATTATAAAACTATCGGCATACCAACATCACGACATTCATCGGATGCTTTCGAATCGGAGATACCGTTCTTCCCTCCACTTTGGTCCCCATTTTCTCACAATGGCTATGCTGGGACACGCAGCCAGCACGATAAGTGCCATGAAGACATACGTGAACCCGTATCCCCATGCGTCGATGATGTACTGAATCACGGCCGTTCCTACCGCGCTCAGCGTTGCCCTAGTCAGGTTAAACGACGACGAGACTCTTCCCGGGTTCATCGGGTAAAGGTCGACAAGCAGCGTCGTGAGGATGGATACTGGCCCGCTCAAGCCCATCCCTGCCAGGAACAGAATCACCAATGGCGCGGCAAGGCTGGTGCCGGAATCGACGACCCATCCCCAGACGGCGATTGTGGCGACGGCGAGGAAAGTCCACGGCCACATGAGGTCCAGCCGGGCTCGTTCGATGGGGAACTTGCGCAGCTCCTCGCCTCTCTTGCGATCAGGCGAGATGCCCAGGGACTTGGCGACACGGGCATAGTTCCAATTGAGGAGTTTTCCTACCGCGACGGAACCAATGACTGCGCCTACGGAGAAGGGTATGTAGCAGAGGCCGACTTGGAGGTCGTTGAAGTGGTACCGTCTGCGGATGACGTCCTGCAGGGGGACAAGCATGGCGTAGTTTGCCATGACGAAGAGCGACATGAAGAGCATCAGCAGTCCGACGTCTTTCTCGAAGATGATACGGACCGCGGCGAAGAGATTGGGTATTGGTACGCGGAACGGGGGCTTCTTTGCGTCAGAGCGAGCTTGGGCTGTTTCTATGTCGTGATTATCTGCAGACCGTTTTGCTCGCGACGTTAGACAGCTGTTAAGCTTAGGTGGCGGGATCGATCCGTTTCCTACAATGTTACGAGCCGTCTAAACACCCCCGTTAGCAATATTTCCATATCATCTTCCGTGTTCCTCAAGAATGCCTGTTGGTGAACTCGACTTACTTCGGGAACAAAGGGCAAGTAAATAACGAGAAAGACGCCCGCAGCAATGACGAGGAACCAAAAAGTCGACCGCCAGCCGAGAAACTGCGTCAACAGCCCCCCCAGGACGGGCGCCAACGCCGGCGCAAACTGGACGCTCGCCTGCACCGCCGTGATGTATCCGCCCCTTTCGGCGCTCGTCGTCAGGTCTGCGACGACGGCGCTGCCAATGGCCACGGTGGCGCTGCTGCCCGTGCTCTGCAGGGCGCGCAGGACGAGCAGGGCGGCGTAGTTGTGCTGGAGGGCGAGCCCGACGTTGGCGCCAATGTAGATGGCAAAGGTCGTCAGGTAGACGGGCCGCCGGCCGACTTGGTCGCTCAGGTCGCCGAAGAAGAGGGGCGCGACGGCCTGCATGACCTGGTACAGCGTGACGGTCAGGTTGATGTCGCTGACGGAGCGGCGGTACTCGTCGGCGATGGGCGTGATGGCCGGTAGGTAGATGAAGGAGGAGAAGGGGGAGAAGATGGTGCTGAAGACGGTCATGAGGATGATGAAGACTTTGAGCTTCTTGGAGAAGACGGAGTGAACTTGTTGTTCGTGTTGTTCGTCTGTGTTGGTCACATGTAGAGATGGGTTTTCGGCTGGTTGCGTGCTTGATGTCTCGTCGTCAGTGTCATGGTTGCGGTTCGTCTTGCCGCCATCTTGATGGAGGACCGATGGTGATGATAGGGTGCTCGCTTGATGTTTGTCAGATGCTTTGTCTATAGACTTGCCTCGAGAATCCATCTCGACGTCAATTCAAGGGGTTAGACAGAGCCTTGCTACACTTTGACTCTGGCAGATGACTAGAGAAGTCGAGAGCCTTTTATACGTTGATGATCGATACGCTCCTGCCAGGCTTTTCCACAATAGTAGCATTGTTCCTAGATCTCCTGGCTCGACTTAAGTCCGGATAGCGACTTCACTCGTCTCCAATTATTGTTCAAAAGTCTATGTCTGCAAGAAACGCTCAGGGGAGTAGCCTAAGGATAGTAGCCCAAGAGCCAGATCATGGTGCGTGATACTTACCGCCAAAGACAGCCCAGTATGTCCGCCATTTCATGAGAACCATCAGTCTGCCCCGATTTTCCATGCGTCCTGACGTGAGGCGACTTGACGTCTAAGTAAAAGGAGGAGAACCGACGTCAACTAGCTTGCCGAATCGGCGCCGACGCCCGTGCTCTCCGGCGCGGACGGCGCAGTAAATGTATGTACTTCCTGTAGGCAAGAGATTTTGCCGAAATTCGGCTGCATCTTTCCTTTCTTGTCTTTGAAAGCGTCAAGGGTAAGGTGTTGTCGTTTTACTATCATTGCCTGTGTGCACATCCGCAATGATTGAGGTCTTGGATTTATAAGAGGTTCTGCCGTTGCAATTCACTTACGTGATAGTAATTGAGTATAGAGCCACTGAACGAAGTTTAAATGACGCGCTGGTCGATACGTCAAGAGTATATTCTGGAATTTTTCGCAAGGATCCGTCGGTTGGTTCTATTGAAAGAATATTTCATGAAGCTGAGGTATGAATTATAATGCGGTCCGTTGTCTCGGGTAGTTCATGACTACGTAGACACTGCTCGAAACTACATGTATGGACATGTTCGAAGCTTCCATCTTGACATTGACCTTTTCTGCCTTAAGTCTCCACCCGTTTCTGACAAGCAATCGTTTTCTGACAGTCTGCCGTCGTGGTAAACGGAAACCCTGTATGACAGGACCAGCAAGGCGCAGTCGGGCAGATGATCCTGGTCTTGGTCACGACCGAGTCCGCCGTGGTGCATCCGCACGGCAAAGTCACAAACTCTGAACTCATGAGCGTCTTTCATATTCATGAAACTGAATGATTTGAGAAAAGATCCTACGGCCTTCGATGCAAAAGTCTGTGGAGCATTGGACTGAACACCCGTCCTTTGTGTCTTTGTGCTCGGCGACGGTCACGGTCGGCATGCACGTCTTGCCGTGATGAGGATCTATGTCCTTGACGTGCGTACGAGCTGGCGATGCTACACTTGCGACTCTCTTTCAGTCACTTATCGCGTAAACCAATAATCTTTGTTTGATGTTTGGCATACGAATGATGGACGCTCACCATTTACGTGTATCTTCATGTTAGCACCGGATGAAGGTACCCTAGAGGAAGCATCGTCAGCTCACGGGCGGCACGTCGCAAGTTAAAAGCTTGGATTAATCGTGAATGTCCTCATACGCGGTCATTGTCGTGATTAATGTGATTTCGGAGAACCTCATCTTGATTGTTATAGTGTCAGTGTCGATGATTTGATTGATGGCGTGGAGTTGTCAGTAAAATCGTCAATTTCTTGAGTTTCCGAGCGAGAGCACGCGTCGAGGCCAGGTACACTCAGATCCATGGTCACGGCACTCCCTGAACAAGACCAGATGAACCCTCTGCAAAGCCTGGTCTCGACCGACTTCCCCGCATCCAGGAGCAGCAGATGGCTTGTGCTACGTGACATCCCGCGACAGACACTCCTGAATCTCACCGATTCGCTCACCCATGACCCGAGTGCCAATTGACGAATCGCTACCTGAAAAATGCCACTGCGTCGGAGCTCACCTCAGTCGGGTCCTACCCAAGGTCACGTCCTGATCCTCTGACGGCGGCTCGAGGGATCAGTCCGGCCATGATGATTGGACTGGGATATCAGTGAGCCTTGACGAGTTGCTCGACAACCCTGGACCGGAGTAACGTCAGGTTGCAGGCCTGCGACTCGGTCTCGGCAGTGACTATTACGGTGTTTGTCATTTCTAGGATTCGACGACAAGAGCTGCTTCGGCCGATCAAGGACAAGGGGGACGCATCTGAAGACAATCGGGCCACTCTTTATGTCTTCCTTTTTTTTCTTTTCCTCTCGATGCGCAGCAAAAAGGTGCATCGCAACTGTAGAGACAGCCACAAACAAGTACCCAGAAGGGGGGGGG